>JAEQBH010004647.1:0-147999 GCA_016808115.1 Tetrastigma voinierianum
AAATTGAATCTAATTTCTTACTTTATATTTAAAAAAAAATGATGTTAATACTGAATGGAAATTCTGATAGAAAATAAAAATAAAAATAATTCTACATGAATGAGTTAAAATAAATGAAATTGGTGAATTAACAAATAAAATATATGTCGGATTTAACTCTATTCTATTTTCCTTTATTTTTTTTCTTTCCTATTTTCTTTTCCATCCATTTTCTCAAAAAAAAAAAAATTGTAACTAAACATAGTCTGAATTTATTTGAAAACTTATTAAAATTTTGAAGTTATAGTTTCAAAACGCAATGTTAAGGTTGTGCTTGTTTTTTACTTAATTTTAAATGGAGTTTAAAATTATATTATATTCCATAGTATTAGGTATTAAATTACTTGATTATCGGGAAAAGTTCTCAATTAATAAAATTATTTTCAAAAAAATAATCAAAGCTCAATCAATAAAATTATTTTTCCTTTCAAAAAATATTAATATTTTTGTAATATTTCGCTTTAAGTATTAAAATTCCAATATAAATTATGTAATTTTTTTTTGAAAAACATATTACCAAACAATCCATTTAAATAATATTTTAAGAAAATAATTAAAGAATATATACTCTATAAGTACAGATTTTTGAAGCACGTCCCAATTTTCTTTCTATCATTTTTCTGCTACTTTTTTCCTTATGCGATTTTTTTAGCTATTTCAATCAATCACTATACATCTCTTTTTGGACATTTTTCTTCAATAAAGTAGCTTATTCTATAAATCTACGTTTATTTGTTTTTCATGAAGTTAGTTTGTCGCTTTTTGCCACACGCGCTAATATTCGCCATCTTATTAACGCTTATTTTTCGTCATCATGATACAACATTTACTCACAGATAAGAAATGATTCGGGAGGAAGAAAGATATTCGATCAACAACAATAAATCAAATCATATATGTCGAATCGACTAAATTATGATATTCTGGCTTATAATAATATAAAACGCGTTAGCTGGAAATAATCCATTACGCCATTAACCCAAATATCGTTTCATCCTCTTCTTATTTAAATGATTTTCGATTTTTTATTGCTTACTTTTATCGATATATTAATAATTCAATCAATAAATTTATTTTTCTAAAAAAACCTCATTAATCGCATGCAGGCTAGTTTGCTTTCCAACGACATCACTGAGTCGCCCTGTAATGTTTTCCTCCAATTGTTATCAATTCGGAAGTTCTTGCGACCATCGTTTACTCGATCGTTTAACTCACGAACAAACGACACGCATACCTACCAAAGAGGTTTTACACCCACATTTATGTGCAAAAACAAAAACAAAACCTGATAATTGTATCAACAAAAATCACATTTCCATGTTGGTTCAAAGACTGGGAAGTTTCCCAGTCCGTCCTTCCGGCCGCCCCGCCGACGTACGGCAAAAGAGAGAGCGAGGCTTGTTGTTGACATTCGTCGAACAATGCCAAAAAAGGATCGACAACGGAAGAAGTTGACAATCCACCGTTTCCCATACGGCAGCTCAACCCAAAATCAAAGATGATGACATTCTCCCCTCTATTCCCAATTAAAAACACAAGCAATGCCCTTAGAGAAGCTTCCCCCAAGTGTTGACTCTCAAGAATACCACCAGCCACCAATAAGCCTCATTTTTCCTTTCAAATTTATCCACTTTCCTTCCCATTTCTTGTGCTCTATCGTAAGCATTTGCCTTGTTCATCCCTCCCTCTGTATTTAGACCTACCATTACTTGATTACCATTCCATTCACGTCTACACATGACACTACATATGCTTTTCCCTTCTGTCCTGAATCAAATCTTCCTCCTTCTTCACATCCCTATCAAATTTCAGATAACTTTTTTCCCACTGTTTTTCATTTTTGAAAAAAATTAATTAGTGTTAGTTAAATCCAAAGTTATTTCAGAAATTAACATCTTATGCGAATTTTCAGAGCATGCCAACTTTTAATAAAACACCTTTAAATCCCTATAAACATTTTGTCTTGTTCCCACATTATAATTAAATTCTCATAAACATTTTTGTCTTAAAATGGTGTCTTTAAATTTATAAATATTTTGTGAATTCATGCCTTTTCAAAGGTTATCCCTTCATTTTTTTTTTAATATTCCAAACCTCAAGATAAGGAGCACAAAAACCCCTAAGTTTTGTACGTGATGCTCTATTTTGGCTTCTTTAACTTTTGTCTGGCCAAGATACATTCATGTTTCATTTATAGTCATAAATACTCATAAAAAAATCACAACCATGCTAGAAATCCTGACATGTACGGGGTGTTTAACAAGGATTTTTAACTCAGATATTAATTGGCATTTGCCCTGTAATGTTTATTAGGGTTTTAACTAGTATTTTAACAAGCGTTTGTTCTTCTTTGATCTTTTCTAATGATATGAGCATTGAAAAAAAAAATTCAAGGACAAAGTGGGACATAGGCACAATAGGGCATTTGTATAATTTTGGAATGAGATAAGCTACAACGTACGTGACATTCGTGTGAGTAACCCGAACGCTCATATGGATGACCCAAATCCGGTCACGTGACACTCAAGCAAGTGACCTGAACTCAACAGGCAAGAAGGTCGGGCGTGATCTTAGCTCAACCACCTAGGGCATCAAGGTGGATGAGATCGGATGCACGAGCAAATAGATCGCCTTGGACATGGGAGATGAAGCAAACGGAGCATGCATAACAGTCCACCTCGTCAGGCGTTACGATGCAGTTAACATATAACAGTTAATGTAGAAATTAATAAGTAATGTAAGGACGTTAAGGGCCACTCATAAATGGCCATCTCATAAACGTCCACCATGTAACCTCCCACGATGGGTATATAATGTATGAGATGTACCCAATTAGGCATCCGATTATTTTCTTTTAAAACAAACTCTTTTAGAAAGGACACGAAACCTTTCCATTGACGCCGTTTATGAGAACAAAAATCCCACACCTCTATAAGTTGCTGAAAAGACGATAGGAAGCTCGCTTCCAACCCGTCCAATGGGAGAAATTCCCCATTCCAACTCCAAGTCTACACTAGAGCAACGACTGATGTCACTGGAACGGTTGATGAAGGATCAGCAAGAATCCCACCAGAGGAGAACGCAACCTTGCAGAATGCGGCAATCCCTACTCCTCGCCTTGACATCCCAACTGCGCCTCGCAACCCTACGCGACGGAGAGTCCACATATAACTTTTTCTTCCCTCCAACCCCTCGGCGAGTACGACCCCGTTTACGAGCGTTGGACGACATGTCATCATCCCCATTTGTCCATGCTATCTTGAACTATGATGCTCCGCTGCACTCCATCTTGTCAAAGTTCTAGATATACGATGGTCTCTAGGACCCTTTTGACCACTTTATGCACTTCCGCCAAATAATGATGTTGTGTAAAGTCTTCCCGTCAAGTTTGGTGGGTCTCGCTCTATCGTGGTTCAATCTTTTAGCTCCGAATACGATGACCTCCTTTCGCTGCCTGTCTGAGAAGTTTGTCACCAAAGACATGTGCCTCTGCGAAGAAGAAAATGAGCGTCACTAGTCTCTCTTCCACGCTCGATGGGAAGATCCAGTCCATCGTGGACTTTATGAAACGCCAGCCGCATCCTCCGCCTCAACACCGTCAGCCCCGACACAATTTTGCGGTAGTAAAGAAGGCTATGCTCCACACCCTAATTTTTTGATTCGCTTATCATCGCATCCCTTTACCTCTATCGACAAGTCGTTTCTATTGTGGAAATCAAGACGCTTATGCTCAAGGACAAACGAGTCGCCACACAACCGTTTAGACAATCTCCAACACATCGATGCCCGACGCTATAACAGAGGCAAGGAAAAGAAGCCGATGACAAGGAAAACGTGGCGAGTGTAACTCCAAGGAGTCAAAGATGATCCAACAAGACAAAGATAACTTAATTTATCCGAGAATCGAAATACCGAAAATCCAAGGCAAGACAACAACGTGAGAGGATTCGGGTTCACAAGTGCTGCCTCGCCCTCCCTTATCCAAATTCCTACAGGGGTTCGAGTGGCCTAAGCCTCAATGGGGAGACCCGGAGGGGAGGAACAAATCTCGATTTTGCAAGTATCACATGGACGTCAAGCATCAAACCAACGACTATTACCGGCTCCGGAGGCTACTGAATTATTTGGTCAGAAAATGACATCTACGGAATATGTGAACAAGGTGGTCTTAAGCACCAAGAAGTGCTGTAAAACCACAAGCTCACACTGGGTGATAAACACCATTCTCATGGGCCCAACAATGCCCAAAGCCCGAGGTCAACCCCTCTCGAGTGTCTTTGTGGCTGGAGTTAATTACAACTTTTCCCTGAGCAACAACCGCCCCATTGATGGACTCATCACATTTTCCGAGGTTCCCCTACGGCAACTGTCTATGCGTTACGATGATGCACTTGTTCTAAATTTAAAGGTTAGGAAACACTTGATGAAAAGAATCTTGGTAGACCTTGGCAGTGTGGCCGACCTACTCTACCTGCCAACCTTACGCTTAGGGTACAAGCCCGACAATTTACGCGGTCCTAAAAGGGTGTTGGTTAGCTTTAATGGATCACAAATGATCTAACGGAGACAAGGTTGCCGCTGACCGACTAATACCGCCTGCTCTCCTTCATTCATGGTCATTAATGAGAAATCATCCTTCATCACTGTTTTAGGGCACACCTAGATCCATGAGATGAAGGCTTTGCCATCCTTGTATCTCTAGATGTTGAGTTTCTTGACTCCTCAAGGTCAGGTTGGTGTTAGGAGACCAATGTGCTAGCCAGCGACTCGCTAAGGTCCACTACAATAGTCAATGATGAATCGTCGACCAAATAGCAGCGACAGATCAAGGCCTGCCTTGCCAAGCAAGATGAATCTAGAATCGCGGAGCCTCTTCGACTACATCACTTGTTCAAATTTGTACCAAAAATCACTAAGCCTCTTCGACTACATCAATTGCTCGACCAAAATATAAGCTTAAACAGTTAGTTTCTTAGGATGCACCTCGCCCCGAGATGGTCGCCCTCGCTATCACTTTTACAGGAGTACATTGACATTTTTGCATGGTCCCACTTCGACATGCCAGGGGTTTCCCAACCGTGGCTCAACACTGTTTGATTCTCCAGACATAACTCAGGCTGGTCCGACATAAGCTAAGACGATTCCATCCAAAGCGCCTACAAGTTATAAAACGAGAAGTTGACAACCTTCTAGCTATTGGGTTCATCAGAGAGATTCAATATCCAGAATGGATGTCTAACATCGTGGTTGTTCCTAAGAAGAATGGCAAGTGGGGCGTGTGTGTCGATTACTCTAGCTTCTCACGATATCGTCAAAGGATGGATTTCTTCATCGATTGATCATAATGCGGGACGCATCACAGTCATCAACTTCTCTCATTCCTTGACGCTTACGCTAGCTACAATAAGATCCCTAAGCATCCACCCGACTCGGAGCACACAACGTTTATTACATCGACGGGAATGTATTGCTACAATGTAACGTCGTTTGGTTTGTGGAACGCTGGAGCCACATATTAGCACATGATATCCCGCATTTTCGAGCCCATATTGGGCAACATAATGGAAGCGTATATTGACGACATGTTAGTCAAGTCTAGGCTTCGGGAAGATCATTTAGCACATTTACGAGAGGCATTCGAGTTGATGAGAAAGCATGGGTTACAGCAGAACCTTGAGAAATGCGTGATTGGGGTTGAATTTGGAAACTTCCTAGGGTTCCTGGTAAGCCAAAGGGGGATCAAATGGCCCTCGGGCAGGTCAAAGCCATCACACAGATGCAGTCGCACTCAAAAGAGCCCCCTCAAAGGGATGAGGACAAGAGTGTGACAAGGCCTTTTATGCTATAAAGGAGTATGTTGACGCCCCGCTTTCGTTGCCTCAACCAATAAGCGGGGAGGACCTCTACTTGTATCTGGCCGCCTCCGCCACAACCATGAGCACTATTTTGTGAGACCGCTGCTGGTGGAAAGTAGACCAAGCAGTACTTCATGAGTAAAGTGTTGATGGATGTTGAAATAAGGTATACTGATTTTGAACGAATCGCGTTGGTCCTCAAAACGACAACGAAGAAGCTACGCCCATACTTCTAGGCCTAAACTATAGTCATACTCACCAACCACCCGATAAGAGCCATTATCCATAAGCTAGACGCTTCGGGTTGGCTCCTGAAGTGGGTGATTGAATTGAGCGAGTTTGATATCGAGTATCGCCTAAGGTCGATGATAAAAGGTTAGATTCTTACTGATTTTTTTTTCTGAAATGTCAAATGTGTAGCCACGAGAACTCTGTGAACCGTCATGGCCCCTCAAGATCGACAACTCGTCTAGAGCCATGGGAGGGGGAGCAGGTATGATCCTATAGTCCGTAGAGGGCTTATCCATTATGTAGACGGTTAAATTCGCATTCATAGCCTCCAATAATGTAGCCGACTACGAGGTTGTACTACTCGGCCTCCGATTGGCTAAAGAACTATCGGTTACTACATTGGGGCTCGATTCACAACTAGTGGCGTCCCAATTACGAGGGGAGTATGAGGCCAAAAATGAGCGAATGGAGTAGTATCTGCAGTTGACACAACCCCTAATGGCTGGATTCGCGTACCACGCTGGCTTAAGTCCGGTTAACAATACGTAATGGTCGATGCATAATCCAAATTTAGTCTCTGTAGCGCCTCTACCCGTACACGTCGAGATAAGTATCATGACCATCCGTCTATCTCAAACACGCATCTCACGCCATGAGTCATCCTTCAACCCTTCGATGTTCTATCTCGCCTTACTTTAAGGAATGGGGCCTCGCTTTAGATGCGTTTTCAGGCGGTCAAGGTGAAGGCATGACTAGCACGGGCATACCTTGATAAACGACACCTCGTATTGTGCGATCAAGTCGTCTATATCAAAGACGTGTCCCACTTATCAAGGCGGAATGGATAATGAAGCAAGTCAACTAAGTGGTATTCGCGGTACCCATAGTGGCGGATGATCGCTATGTCACATAATTATGACACAAGGTTTCTACTGGCCAACGATGAAGTAGGAGTCTGAGTTGTTTGTACAAAATTATGATATCTGCTAAAATTTCGACAATATTATTCATGTCTGGGCCATAACACCGCACTCAGTCTCAAGTCTGTGGCCATTCTACAAGCCGGTGTCGATACATTGTGGGTTCATGCATTCTCGGCTACGCACTCAACAAAGTTCATTCTCGTCAGCCATCGACATTTCACCAAATGGGCAGAGGCAAAGGCCTACGCACAAATCAAGGCACACGCCTCGCTACGCTTTGTGCGTAAGAACATTATATGCCTGCTCGGAAGTACCACATCTCCATCGCCCGACAATGGGCCACAATTCAATAGCAAAGCCTTCCAACGCTTTACCAAGTATGATCACACCGTCTACTTTACGCCGATATCCTCAATTAAACGGGTGTCAAGGTCACCAACAAAACATCGTCGAGTACTTGAAGAAATGGTTAATGGGAAAGTAAAGGCAAGGGTAGACGAGCTACCCATAGCACTTCCAGCTCATCTCACTACTCCAAAGCAGCCTACCGGGGAGACCTCGTATGCCCTGGCATTTGGGGTTGAGGCACTTATTCTTGTTGAGTCCGGGCTTGCACCCCTACGTACTATTGACACTTCTGAACTCTCCCAAGCACTGGATGAGCTTGAGGAGAAAAGAGAACGAGTAGCCATCCGAATGGTCGAGTACCATCGCTGAGCCTTTCTATAGAGGGAAAAAATTGTCAAGCCAAGGGCTTTCTGCAAGGGCGATCTTGTCCTTCACTGAACCTTTGAGGAAGGAAAGCTGAAACCAAATTAGGAAGATCCCTTCATTATTGCCGATGATGGTAGAAAAGTTGGCTTCAGAAGAAACTTAAAGTCCCTCGTAGAGCTCGAGAGACTCAGAACCTTGATCAAGGAGTCAAATTGGGAAGGACTCAAGTCATCAACGTCTCTTCTCGCCCAAGGTACTACACATGAGCAAACAAGGTTAAGAAGGGGACCATCAAACCCCGTGAAAAAGCAAACATGGATCTTCTTTGTATCCGACTTGCCTTAGGGTCAATGTTCACTAGGAATTCTCGGAGTATGGGATCCCCCGTGCATCCCCAAGCTTTGAACAACAACACGTTGCCTTGCGGCTTATTCTGTCGTGTTCGAAGGTTTATTACGATGCAATGGTTGGGCATCAACAACATGGTAATACTTCTAGGTCAGATAGCGCTCAAAGAGTGTCATAGCACCTCCTCTAACCCCAAGTGAATCATGTGCTTCCTATTTAGCATGCTCACACCTAGGAGAACTTGGATAATGTTCACATGAACGTGAACGGGAGTTGGGTGAAGTGCAAGAACTGCTGCACTAAAGGGGGAAGGGGGAACCTCAACCCCCCGCTGATGTGGATCTCCGGCCAATAGATGGAGTTCGTGACACCTTGGTCCCCATCCGTGCAGGCCACAAACTGGGACCCAGAGATGGAAAAGGACACCGGACCCTGGAGAGGGAAGGCGAATCTCTTCCAAAAGGCATCCGCCTGAGACTCCCTAACGGGTCTGAGCCAGTTGAGGACTCCGTTAGCATCTGCACAGAGAGAACTTCCCCAGACACCCCAACTGAGGAAGAAGACGATTCTTCGTCCCCAAAACTTCCAACGTTGTCTCTTCTACGGGCCATCCTATGAGTGCCTCCGTCATCGAAATGATGCCTAGAGAATCAGCCAAGGTAACTCATCAGACCATAAGGATAATAAAGAAAAACAACACACGACACCACCAAATAACACCAAAACAATAGCGAAAAAACCAAAAGCTTGTGGAGACCATAGGACGGTGAATCCTAAAAAGGCAAACACAAAATAGACTTCTTATCTTCTAAACCTACGGTTTAGTTTTTACCTTGAGAAAGATTATAGGAAAATGGGTGGAACTAGGGAGAGGAAGAAGCCCAGAGAGATGTAGGTGTAAAGCAAGGTTGAAACAACCCACAAACTAGTTTAATGGCACAAGCAAGAAGCTCCTCACAGAAGGCTAGGAAGATATTTATATTTAAAGTTGCTACCGGCGAGCAGGAAATTCAAAAGCGACATTTAATGCACAAGTCATGTTGGAGAGCAAGCCAAATCAACAAACAAGTCCGAAATTGCCACCTGAGAGTGGTAAAAGTACAATGATGGCTTCACACGACACACGAAGCCCCAACCCTAATAGTTTGGTGCAAATGGTTGACGACACACGAATGTCAAAACAAAAAATAAAGGTCCACCACCTTTCCAACCCTAATGGTTTGAAACAACACTAAGGGGGGCTAGTGGAATGGGATAAGCTACAGCACATGTGACATTCATGTGAGTAACACGAACGCTCATACGAGTGATCCAAATTCGATCATGTGATAGTCAAGCAAGTGACCCGAGCTCATCAGGTAAGAAGGTCAGGCGTGATCCCGACTCAACCACCCGCAGGCATCAAGGTGGATGAGATCGAATACGCAAGCAAACGGATCGCCTCGGGCATGGGAGATGAAGCAAACAGAGCATACATAACAGTCAATCTTGTTAGGCGTTACGATGCAGTTAACGTATAACAGTTAATATAAAAATTAATAAGTAAAGTAAAGACTTTGAGGGCCACTTATAAATGCTTATCTCATAAACGTCCACTATGTAACTTTCTTCTTTTTTTTTTTTTTTTTGCAGATGGGTGTGGCATAACAGCTATGCCATGGATATCCGATCGAGCATCCATTCTTTTCTTTTAAAACGAACTTTAAAAATGACACGGAACCTTTCCAATGTTATCTCTTCATATTCCCCATCAACACAATCTGAAATGATATTGCTAAATTATTGGAAATGATAAAAAGTTAGAACAAAATCTAACTTAAACCACTACGAGATATTAACAATCATACTCTCGGACTACGCGGCATGTATCAATGGGTGGAGGGATGATAACAATATTAAATCATGATTCATATTAAAAGAATAATAGTAAGTCATGGAAGAATTGAAGACTAGCGAAGCTACAATGAATCTACTGACCAAATCCCTAAAACCTCAACCCCATTTGACCAAATCCATATGTTTCCCAAATCTCATCAATTTTTTTTTTTTTTTGTTCATTTTTCTAATTTTACCCCCAATGTAGATATGGATTACCATGACTGCTCCTCTTTCCAAAAGCAGTGTTAATTAAAAACTTTGGATCAACAATACGTGCTTTTCAACAAACCAAATGTGAAACCGTGTGGAATTTTAAGCACACGTTTAACTATTTAAAGGATTAGAATCTTATGAATTAAAAAATTGTCACGCATATTGCATGCAAGATATAGTTAGTATGATATTTTGAGTTAAATAATAGTCTCATTTTTTTTATCATACAAACTTTATTATATTTAATAATTATTGATGCAGTATCTTTAGACCGTTGATCGGTAAGGTCTATATTACCCTGGCTTGAAAGATAATTGAAAATCATTTGCCTTTGTCGTTTTTGAAAAAGCTTAAATATTTTTGGAATAGAGCTAAAATTTTGAAATTATTTATACACCCTTTTGGCTTAGTTTCAAACAATTAAAATGTGTATATTTAAAAGCAATTTGTTTTTGTTTTTTAAAATAAAAAATTAAGAAAATTTATCCAATAACAAACAAAATGTGTTAGGATGTTTTTCATATGTTTTAAAGATAATTAATATTGTCTTTGAGATCTGATTCAAATCATAAAAGCAAATGGACATATAAAAGTTCCAAATTCTTGTCTTTATAAAAACAAAGTGTTATAACATTGTAATAAAAAATGAATTTATGTTACAGAATATATATATATATATATATATATATATATATATATATATATATATATATATATATATATATATATATATATAATAATAATAATAATAATAATAGACAAAATATATGTAAAACTAAAATGATGAGTATAATGTCAAATCTTTCCAACTTAGTTAGGACCATTAGAAAGTTTTAGAATATTAAGGGTCTATTTGGTTATTGCTATTTAAAACTGTCATTGAGAACAGTTTTTAAAAATATAGAAAACATTAAAATTATGTTTTTTTTTGAACTGCTTATATCTAATTTAATGTTTTTTGTGGTTTTTTATATTTTTCAAAAACAAAAACTGAAATCAAATGTATTTTTTGTGTTTTTTCTTGTTATTTTTAAATAAAAAGGGTTTTCAAAAATTATAAATAAAAAGGCTACTAGTATCTTTTTGCTAATTTTCAGAACTTCTAAATGCACTGGGTGGTATTTGAAAAGTCACATGACATATTTCTGAACCTTAAGGCTTAATTCCTTGTGAAAAACATAATTCTAAATATGTACAAAAATTATTGACAAAATATTACTTATAACAGTTAACTTTAAATATATTTGAAGAAAAACAAAGTTAAAACATGTAGGGATAATTTGTTATTGAATTTTAACTAAGACAATAAATGAAATGAATATCCCACGTTACTAAAAGAATGAAAAGTGAAGTTTTTTATATAAAGGATCAGAATTCAATATTATCAAGATTTTTTCTTAAAGGTATGACTTAAAAAATAAGCAAAATGGGGATAAATGATGGAAAACCGTCAATATGGAATTCAGAGCTGGATAATTACAAATCACTATTAACATTTAAAGCATTTAAAGCGATGAGAGAAAGGAAAGGGGGGCTGAAGATGGGAGGGGGTGTGGTTCATATGAAATGAATGTATTAGGCCCTCTCCAACTAAAATAATATTAGACCACAGACACAATGTAAACTAAAATGAGTCACAACGTAAGTTTGAAAGCTCAGAAAGATGAAGATGAAGACGAAGATGAAAGATCCAATGATTCTAGCCAGTAGCCAACCCCTACGGCTCTGCCTCTCTGTCCACAGTCCCAGACCCAGTTCCCACCACCCACTTTTTCTGACTGACCCACATTTTTTTAAAATAATTTTTGTTTTTATTTCTGAATTCTGCCAATACCAAACACTTCCTTAGGCTTAGGCCCCACATCTCATCCCCTTCCAAGTTCCAAGTTCCAAGTTCCAACTTCCATCTCATCATTTAATGCATATCTAAATATCTCATATCCCTGCTTACTCAAGAATTCCATGCATGCATCTCTGAATCTTCTGAAAATTTTGATCACATTACTTTTCCAACAAGCCATATACCCATATATATTATATCACCATATCCCCTGAAAACTTTGAAAACGGCCTTTTTTTTCTTTTCTCTTTTCTTAGAGGTTGTGATTCTCCTTGTAGAGTTATATATAGTTTACTCTAACTTGCTGCCTATTTGTCTTCAGGTCACTAATGATGTTTTGATTCATATTTCTGCAAGAAGAGTGGGAATAGTCACGTGTATTTGGACATGAAATCTTTGCTTATAAGATTTTGAATAGTTTGGTGCACCTAATGGATGATGTATCCTTCAATACGTGTAACAATCTTATACCTGTCAAGAATTTTTGTCTCTTTGTTATAAATTAATAAACACCCTTCCTTTAAGATCCAATAAGGATCAAACAACTATTAAGATTTCTTTAGCTTACGTTGAATAAACCCTAATTCCCAATAACCATAAACCTTCTTGAAAACAACATTTTTTTTTATATGTGGATGCCCCAATTTGTACTGGTCAGGTAAAACCTCAAATAACTCTAAAAGAACTCCAAACCGTTGTCTTAGGGCAGAAATATATTATCGATGATGCTTTTGGTATATAAGATGCAAATATTATTTATATTCTCTCTTAGTATTGATAAATATTTTTATCATTTCAAGCTAATTTTACATTTTTAACATCACCACTTCCATTCTTTTCAAAAAAAAAAAACATTATCACTTCAATTTAATTTTTCATATTAATTCTTTTACATTTTCAAAAAAAAAATTAAAAATTAAAAATAAAATTGATTTGATAATATAAAATGTTAAGATAATTTTTAATTATAAATTAATATCGATATTAAAAATTTTCTCATCACAACTATTCAAGAAAGTAACACTTATATAAAATATTTTGTATATATCATAAAAATAATTATTTTATTTTAAATGATTAAATATGTTTTAACAAAAATAATTGAAGTAAAATAATAAAAATAATTTATTTGTTAATAAATAAATATAAATATAGTTAAGAAATTTCAAATATTTTAAAATTTAATTGATATATCTCATTTAATATTATAATATCTAATTTTAATTATGAATAATATTAAATTATATATTCATTTAGTAATTATAAATTTAATTTAGTAATGTTAGCACTCTAGTATATGTATTTTTACTTGTCATTTTTTTAAAAAATTTCAAAGTATAATTTTCTCTTTCTCAATATCGTGTTTACCGATCCTTGGTTATACCAATTACCTTCCTCTGCTTTAAGACAATAAAATATAATGCTTATTTATAAAATGGAGAGCTAACCAATTTACTTATGAGACTAGAAATCCACTTTCAATAAAAAAAATGCTATTAATTTAAGAAACAAACTTTTCCAAATTTAGTCAATACAAGTTTAGCCTTATTATTTATTAAACTCATAAATTAAATAATATTATACATAAGGTTCTCTTTCATGAACTTACATGGCGCACAAGATACCAAGCGATTAAAAACTTAGACCTAATATATAAAGCTGATGCTTCAGTATTATGGTCTCCAAATTAAAAACAAATTTACGGTAAATACGATAAAACACAAATGACGTGAACAAAATAAATAAAAATTAAAAAAAAGAAAGAAAAAGAAGCTACCTTACATGGCTAATGTGAATGGGAATTTTGAATTGAATCTCTTCCACATCCTCCTACAAAACATTAACTTTGTTTTCTTTGTAACATCTAAAATTCTTTTTTTTTTAAAGGTGGGATGCCAAATGCCACTATGTCAACCTAATTAGTTAGTTTTTAAATGTAGAGGCTGCAAATAGAAAAAGCAGCTAGTGGATTAAATTACTGGTTCTAAGCTATGGTTTTGTCAACTGTCATGTATGTAATGTGGTGGCTCAGCCTGAGCATGTGATTAGGAAAAAAGAAACGTCAATTTGCCTATATTCTTGCCCCTCTCTTCATCACTTTCCAAGCTGTTTTCTCATCATGCCTATCCAAATTCCTAATTCCTAATTCCTAATCTTCCTCCTCTTCCACAACTTGCACAGAAAGGCTACACAAAAAAGCACATGATTTAGGGTTTTTGACTACATGCATCCAACCGTTTTCCTCTTTTCTTCTTTAATTCTTTCCCACACCCCACAACTTATAAAAGGGTGCATCAATCATGTTCCCTTCTTTAGTGCACTAATTTATTAATTAGCTTAATTTATTTTATGGGTTTTAAGCTTTTGATCCAAGTGGGTTTTCTGATATATGTCAAAATTCTAAGTTTTCAAATTGGGTTTTAGCATTGGAACCGAGTGGGTTTTTTAATATATGTCAAAATTCAAAGTTTTTGGAGTGGGTTTTAATTTTTGAATCAAGTGCATGGGTTTTTAATATATGTCCAAATTCAAGGTTATAATTATATGTGATATATTTTTCTACAACTGTTGTAAAAACAAATTTTGAAAATGACTCTATTTCTGATATATGTCAAAATTCTAAGTTTTCAAATTGGGTTTTAGCATTTGAACCAAGTGGGTTTTTTAATATATGTCAAAATTCAAAGTTTTTGGAGTGGGTTTTAAATTTTTAATCAAGTGGGTTTTTAATATATGTCCAAATTCAGGGTTATAATTATATGTGGTATATGTTTTCTACAACAGTTGTATAAACAATTTTTGAACGATTCTATGATATTTTGTTGGATAGATATTTGTTCGAACATTTAAAGTATTTTTCATATTTTTTAAAAATATTTATCTAATACTTTTTAATTTTTTTTTTCTATATTTATGCAATATTTTATAAAATAATTTTAATGAAATATATAAAAGAAATTAAAAAATTTCGAAATATGATTTAAAATAAGAACTTAAACACTTTATCTTTTATTTTTACGAATAGAAATCAAAAAACGATTATTTAATTGCTCAAAATTCCTGTTTTTTTTTTTTTTCTAAAACCCAGAAAATTATTCTGTAAATGGGGATTTTAAAGGTGTGTTTGATAAATAATTTTTAAAAATAGTTTTCCATTCTTCAAAATAAAAGATCAGAAAAAACACTTTTAATATCTAAAAATTATTTTTGTATTTTTTTCGTTTGTGGTGAAATATAAATATAAATACTTTTAGATAACATTTTTATCTATCTTTAAATTATTTTACTTATTTTAAAGGTTTTTTTAAAAAAATAATGATATAAATTACAAATGATTAAAATTAAAGTGTTATATATAAAAAAAAATTTATAAAATATATTTCAAAATGTTAAAATTAGATTAAAATATCAAGTTTCTAAACAAATTTTCTTCTACAAAACATTGATAATAACTTTCAGAAACAACTTTTAGAATTGCTTTTTAAAACATTATCAAATAGGCAAATATTTGTGCAGATAATATAATATAAAAGAGAAATTAATCGCAAACTTGAAAGTGAGAAATGTGTGATAATTCATACCATGACTGTGTCTGGTCAATCTTAAGTGTGAATAAAAAATACAAAGTAAATTGAATGGGGAGAAATGTGTGGACTGACAAAAAGCATGCTTTTTCCTAGAAAAATCATAGAAAGGTATCAAGTGGATGGAAAGAAGTTGAAAACAGTAACTCAGAAAAATTAAAGAAGAGGTCAAGTGGATGGAAAGAAGTAAAAAAATAGTAATTTCAATTGGGGGAGATGTTGTGTCGATGGTAGACATGGGTAATGGGTCTTCCAAGTGGCCATTTTTTGGTTGTTTCTATGTAAACTGTGATGTTACCCACAATTTCTTTCCCCCACTACTTTTATTAATTTCATTTCCTGCCTTGTTGCCTCAACTCCTAGGATGTTTTTATACCACTTGTTGGGAATTTTATGTGCTCTACTCCCCAACTTGCACCTTAAAAATTATATTCAATGTAACATTGTCACAGTTTTTTTTTTCTTTTGCAGTATTTATTGAAAGGTATCACCAACCAAGAGTAGGGCTGCAATTTGGATGGATTTAAACCATTCAATCTATGGTCTCAACTCCTAGGATGTCTTTAAACCACTTGTTAGGGTTTCATATGTTCAATTTCCCAACTTGCACCTTATGGGTTCAATTCATTGAATTTTTGTTCCAACTTGAGATTGGGGTTTGTCTTTAAGAATGAGTTAGGGTATGTTTGGTCTTTGTTTCTAAAATATTTTTGTAAACGGTTTTTGAAAATACAAAGAATACAATTTTGGTATCATTTCAATTTATTCTTTATTATATGAATTTAGTGCTTCTGCTGCTCCTTCAGCGCTTTTAAAATAACCATACGCCTTTCTTCATTCTTTTTATTTTCCGAACAAAAACTGATTTAAAATTATAACCAAACAAAGCTCTCCAGTGGTCAGACTTAATTAAAATATCAATAGTAAATTGACAACTAATTGAAGTCTAAATCATATGATTTACACTATCCACCTCTTTAAAATAATTATTTATATTTAATAATTTATAAAATATAACTCGAATGCCAACTCTTTTTTTTTTTTTTTTACTTTTATTTACTTTTGCATGTTGCATTATATTTTTGTTTACAAAAATTCGATTTGTGTTTGAGTTTTGGACATATCTTAAGTATTTAAAAAATTACTAAAATAAATGAAACGAAAATAATATCAAACTAAATACATGAAATTACATCAACATATATCAAGAATGTCACAGTCAACTATCATTGATTGTGATTTCTTTGCTAAGTCAATACTCGTTAAATCACCCACTACCACAAAGAATGTTTTAAATCCAAGGAATAATCTTCTTCTCCTCCATTTGCTCTTTCTCCCTTTTTCTCCTTCGCTCCTCCTCTCCTCCTCCTCTCTAATGATTGCTAGGTCGAATTTGTCACAGATTTTGGAGCCTTTTATCCGAATTTTGACATTTATTCTCCTCATTGCAATCCTCCTCCACATCAGGTAACTTACTTCCACTATGAATTTAAGGGCTTTTTTGGGTTGGTAGAAATTGCATTAAGGTTGAGTTTTTCACAAAGTCTAAGGATTAGAAATCCTCCACATCAATGAATGTATGTTTTTCACACACATTTTGTTGTTCATTTTTGTAATATGTGATTTCTTCTCTGTTTATAGGTTGTTTGAAATTCTTCATTTGAAAATTGTTCTTGTAAAAACCTTAGACTCAAGTTTTTCTGCTATAATATCTATGTTATCTCAAAACTGCTGATTGTCCGACTAACCGATTTCAAGTGTTCTTCTGCTTTTGATACATTTTTAATAAAACTAGTATAAACACAAGGGCCTATTTGGTTCCTATGTTGTTAACTATTGTACAAAACTGTTTTGAATACAAATGTTATCTGAAAACTATTTTCATTATCTGAATTAAGTGATTTATGTGTTGTATGTTTTTTATACATATTTTCATTATACCTAGCATAAATACAAGGGTCTATTTGGTTCATGGTTTTTGTAACTATTGGCATTCCACTCGGTGTGTTTGTTTTGTAAGATAACTTTGGTAATGATATTATCTTATGAATGACATTTAGTGTAGGTAAATAATGTGTGACTGTATTCCCACATATGTTACTACAACAAACAGACACATGATGTACCAATTGATTACACATATGATCAATTGTTAGATATGATATACTCAAGGACATGTATTGATAAAGAAATGTTTAAATTAGTCCTCACTTGTAAGTATCCCTTGAAAAGCGAAAATAGGTTCCAACCTTGTCTAATATTAATGATGACAATAGTGTGTAATGAATGTTGAAATTGGTTAACACAATTGGAATGAAGAAAATTGAATTGGTGGTTCGCCTGGGGCGGTAGCACATAAGTGAATCAATTAGTTGGCACTTACACAGATTTATTACTTCGAGGAAATATTAATGTTGAGGAATTAGACTATGAGGTAGCTCACTGTAGCTCTAATGAATGTGGAGGATAGATGTAAAGTAAATGAAGATAATCAGAGATTGTGAAGATGACTGTGGCAATGAAGATGGTGACGATGAGCGATGGAGATGGAGACGTTCTGCCGACGGACATGCCTGCCTTTCTAACTATTAACCAACTTATGGAAAATGAGCAAAGGAGATATCTCTCTATGGATACGCCAAGTTGTTATGTCTCAAATACCCATATCCTGAAGACCCAGACGAGAGAGGAACTATTAATTATTACTTAGCACCATCACTTCATTTGAAATTGTTGAAAACTTTGGTAATGTTGTTTCAAGTGACCAGACTCCATGGGTGAACTATAATATCGCAAACTCAAGTGAAGAATTTATAGTCGTACACGTTTATTTGTAAAGATGCTGGTAAGATGTCAGTATAGTACTCTATTAAAACACACCAATAAGATGCCATTGCTGTGATCTTCAAAAAAAAAAAATGCTGTTAAGATGTAAGAAGGTCGAGGAGTGTCAATGTACATGGAAGCTTGCATATGGTTGTGGAAGATACATCTTTCTTGCAATCAATAAATATAAAGGTCCACATATTTGTGTCAACTTGTTCGAACTTTGCGACCATTAGACTCCAACTCGTTGGTGATCATATCAAGGCAATGATTAAGTCACGTGTTCATTTGAGCAAGAGTCGCTATCCAAGCAACCATTATGGAGAAATTTGATATGAAATATCATACAAGAAGACATTGGTTGAAAACATAAACACCTAAGCAATCTTACAATCATACAATAAGGCATTGGTTGGAAAACATAAAACACTTCTCCATAAGTCATATACAGAACTGCCACGTTTCTTCATGGCATTAGAGCAAACAAATCCTAGATGTGTTATAACTTGGAAAACATTTGACAGTCATATGCTTAACACCGAGGTATTTCAACGCGTTTTTTGAGCATTTCATTCATCTATTGAAGGATTCAATCATTGTCAACTCATACTAAGTATTGATGGTACACATTTGTATGAGAAGTATAAAGGCACGTTAATGATTGCTATGGGTTGTAATGAAAATAATCAGTTGTTTCCACTGGTATTTTCTATTACAGAATGAGAGAATATTGATAGCTAGGGATGGTTCTTGGCATGTATTAGAAACAAGGTAATTCAACGGATGAGACTTTGTGTTATATCTGACAGACATCTAGGCATTATGGCAGATACTGATGTTCATCTTTGTTGGACTGAACCAAATCTTAAAGAATTTGGTGTGCAAGGGAGCTTTAGCAACTGAAGTTGGAAAATTCAATAAGTAAATGGACACAAATAGAAGAATTAATTTAGAAGCACAACGATGGTTGGAAGCAATCCCTTTTGAGAAATGGGTACTTTCACATGATAGAGGTCGAAAATATGAGGTAATGACTACAAACATGTCTGAGGTTTTCAATTGTGTTCTTAAAGGAACTCGGAACTTACCCATAACTGCATTGGTTCAATTGACCTTTTTTAGGCTTAATACCTACTTTGTTGCAAGAAGGGAACAAGGTTATAACATATTGGCATCAGTTGAGCAGTATACTCCATATGTTGATGCAAAGATTAAGGCACATGTGGTTAAAGCTGGATCGTTTGAGATTGTTCTTTACGATCATAACCAGAGACGATTTCTTATCAAGTCAAAGAGAGGTCGAACACGTTGCCTCAACTTACATGACCATAAATGCACTTGTGGTAAGACACTTATATATGGATTTTGTAAATATATTATAGCAAAGATGTCGCTCATTCAGAGATTTTCAATTATTCACTAAGGCTACTATAGTACTAATCGCACTATGATATATAGGCAACCTTGTTCCATCCTATCTTTGATGAATATGAATGACCTCCTTATGATGGTCCAACCATTGTGCATTTTGAGTCAATGAAACGCACATCACATGAACGTCCTAAATCAACCCGTTTGCATAATGAAATGGACGTTAGAGAGGGGAATACTACTATTACATGTGAGTTGTGCAAACAACATGATCACAATCGCCAATCTTGTCAAAATAGGAAGCAAGTTGATTGAAACATGTATGTTTTTTGTTGTTACATTGCCTTAATAATTGTATTGTTATCTATATACTAGTACTTGCTCGTATTCACTGTTATATGTTACAGATATGGCATTCGGGGGGCCTTATGATGCAGATCCGTTAGATAGATCTGTCTTGGTTCAATAGGACAGACATCGGTCTCATTTAGTGAACACTACTTAGGTATGCATTTTTTATGTCATAAAGTATTGTTTTCGATTATTGTGTAACATAAGGGAAGGAATTGATTTATTGATATCTTTCTAATTTTTAGCTTTCGTCGGTACTCACATGTCAACATCAAATGTAGAAGTTCATGTGAGAGTGGCAAATGGATCCTCGTATTTGCCCCTACTTTTATGGTCTCAGACCGTGATCTGACACGCCTTCACATTAGATCAGCCTCATCACAAGTCTCGGCTGGAGAGATGGCGCTCGAGACACACACATTTCATTTTACCGATCGGGGGAGATGACGATCACATTACAGGATGTTGCTATCATTCTAGGCCTTCGGATTCATGGACTACCAGTCACTGGCACATGTGACTTTGATGCACTGGTCACTATGTCGTGGAGATGCTAGGTGATCCCACCGCCTGCTGAACTTAGAGGATCATTGCCTTGATGCGCCGGTTGCCTGGGCATTATCGACTCCACCCATTGACATAAATGAGGTGATATTAGAGCGCAATGCACGTGGTTTCATCCTAACATTGCTAGGATCATTTCTATTTGTAGACAAGAAGGGTTTGCATGTCCACCTCTGTTTCCTCCCATTACTACGAGATTTGACGCAAACCTCTACTTACAGTTGGGGTAGTGCAGAACTAGCACACTTATATCGAGAGTTATGCCAAGCGAGCTGTGATGGTGCTACTTAGATTGTCAGTTGTATGACATTGTTACAGGCATGTTGCTAATATTTATAAACATACACATATAAAATTCAATCACTAAGATGTTGCTAATATTGAATGGTTTTTTTTATCCAACTCTAGTATTGGGAGAGACTACAAGTGGGGCGACTTGATTTTGGGCGACCAACAGCACCTCTAGTCCTTTACCACTTACACAATGATGACGATGCACCGAGCAACCGAGATCCACTAAGATATATCAATGATTAATCACGAAAATAAAACTACAGGATATGTAAAAAGATAAATCAACATACACGCATAAACACAAGAGATTTCACATGTTGTTTCTAAGCAGTTCTTACATCCGCTGGCGCCAAACGCAAATGCAATAGATTCCACTATATCTCAATTAGGTTACAAGTTGGTCTTACATGAGACAAGACTCCCTCTTTCTCCAACTCCTTCTTTCACCTAATTCTTTTATAGCGAAACATAGAATGAGATCTCCTCATTCCCCCAACATCTAGACTCTCACAAGCCTAAAGACATCATTCAACATGATAGATAAAACCTCCGCAACTTACCTTCTAGTCTTCTTTATCCATCCTAGAAAATATCAGCTTCTAATTGGTAAAATATTTGCTGAAAAATCATATTTGACTGAATAGTAAGTTTCGTCACACAGCTTGATCTACCATTTCAGGCGACAATAACTATGAAATTGAATTGTGTTGTTGGAAAACATGCAATTTATTTTTTCCTAAGATTATGACAAGAAATATCTCCAACATATAATATTATCATTTCTACAATATACAAGATTTTAATGCTTGTATCCCTCCTAGATTATTTGAATTCCCTTGATTCAAAGTATCAATGAATACTAAACAATTATAATTTATATTTTAGTTGGTTTTAAAGCAAATTACTTGATAGACTCCATACTAAAAGTTGCACTAAAGAATCTTAAGGAGCATGCATTCATTTTATAAGTGAATTTAATATAAATTCCAACATGGGGTGAGATAAAACAAACACAGAAAACAACCGCCCAAGGGACAATGCTTGCTTCTCTTGTTAAACAATTAACCGCCCTGGAAAGGTGTGTTCATTCCAAGCCATTGCTTTGCATGACAGCATACAAATATGAAAAAACCAAGAAGGACCCATTTTTGACAGAGTCATGGAGAAATAAAATATTCCAAAATAAACAAACAAATAAATAAATAGAAGGGTCTAGAAAAGTTTGAAAAAAAAAAAAAAAAGAAGTCCAAGGTGGAGATCCATTGATTCTAACCAAAAAGGTAAGAGGAAGTAGGTTTTGAATAGTGGGGATTGAGAATGGAATGGACCCACAAAGGAGGGTGTGATGATCCACTGAAATGTCCAAAAAAAGTGTCTAAGAGAAGAGTACCAAATGGGGGTTTTGTATGAAATATGAATGTGGCCTCCTCATTCCTGCTTCCCCCAAGTCACCATTCCTATCCCTGTCCTTATCTTTCATTCCTAACTATTCATCCCCATTTGGTTTTTATTTTCACACCAAATCCTATGTTCACTGTCAATTTTCCTCACATAGTTTCATACATCATCAGTGATCAGGCAACATGTGTTTGACTCATCTTCCATGCTCCTTCAGCTCTCCCCACTTGACTTCACTTGTACCAACATCCAACTCTTTTTTTTTATTTATTAAACCAAACACAAAAAAATTCAAATCCTTCACAAAAAAAAAAAAAAAAAAAAAAACTAAATATTAGATATGAAGTGCGCTTGAAGATGATAAAAATGTGGGATTGATATACGAAACCTACTATCGAATCTTTGTAAGAATAGAATAATAATATGTAAAAGCTTAAAAATAAGTAAAAATAAATAAAATATGTGGTGTTGAGATTTTGCATATTTTCTTCCTCGGGCAACCTATATTATTTAGGGTTATGTTTGGTTCCAACATTAAGATTTTTTTTTTTCTCCATTTCTTCTTCTTCTTCTTTTTTTTTTTTTTTTTTTTTTTTTGCACTTTTTCCTCAAATTTTATGGGAAACCCCTCAAAAAATAAAATTTTATTTTTCAGAAAAAATATGGTTTAAAATTTCAAAAATATGAGAAATGCTTACCTTTGGACATCATATATACGCAATGAATATAATTTGAAATTATTTTATAAGGGGATGTATATGTCATCGTACTTTTTATTATATCATAAATCAAGATATGGGTTTGGATATTAAGAAAAAAATTATCATATGAATATCAAACTTACACCACTAGTTCATTCTAGAATTAGCTTGACTTAAACGAGAGTTTGTTGGTATATTTATTTTGTTATCATGAAGTCATAATTGACTCTAGGTACCAATCATGCCCTGAATTGAATAATTATCATTTATCAAGACTTGAGATATTAGGTTAAATATTCAAACTTGATGTAATTTAAATTCATATGACCTTTTCAAAATTATTTGTCACATCCCTTCTGTCAAAATAAACATATAAAGGGTTGGACGGGCATAGAAAATGATATGTCTGAATCTTCCTGATAATAAAATATTGTGAATAATATGAATACTGCAATGTTGTTCTAGAAGATTAGATATAAAAGGAAAAGAATAAATATATCCTTTTTCTTTTCAAAATTTTTGTTGAAATACGCATAATTCATTATAGCTCAGGCACTAATAATCAATTGATGCAGTTCATGTAATCTACTATCCTTTTTAACTAGGTAAAATCCTAACCATGATGACATTTCAAAATTCATTTGGTACATATTTTGACATATTTTTTTATCAGGTTATTTTAATTTTGTTTTTGAAGAGAAAAATAATTTTATTGATTCCAAATAACAATAAATCGATATAAACATATACTCAACATTGCTAAAAACCAATAAAATATGAAACAATATCCAGGTTACCAGCATATTAAAATAATTCAAAATCTATATATTCGATAAATACTATTACTACTCGATATTACTACATGATTATAATACATTCGACTCGGGGTTGAATATAACGACGACAATCAGCTGACGACGCCTCTCGATCGTATATATTTCATTGTCGACCGCTTAAACACAAATAAACCCCGCACTAACAACAAAACCAAACTGTCAGATCAGACGACATACATTAACCACACGCGCACAAAGAACAACAATCATACGCGCACCAAAGCTTATTACTAAATCACAAAAACATATAACAACTTAGATATGTTTTTATAACCATTTTATTAAAAAATTTAAAAGAGGGCGATATGAGATTTCAGCCAAGACCCACTGCAATTACCCTTCATCGCTTGAGTTAAAAATAAAAAAGAAATGGAAAGTCGAGGGAAAGAGAGGCTAGGGTTTTTTTAAATGAATTTGCTTAATCATGTTACTTTTAAAAAAAAACACTTTTTTGTTTCTTTAATCACTTTTTAGGGAGTAGAAAATAAATATATAAAGGGTTGAATATGCATATTAAAGATCATATTTAAGTCTTCATTAATAAAATACTATAATATTATAATTCCAATTGAAGAGATGTAAAAAAAAAAAAAAAAGGAATAAATATATCTTTTTTTATTTTCAAAAATTTGGTTGAAATAATTGTTCATAATTAATTATAGCTTAGACACTAATAATCATTAGATGCAATTCATGTAATCTTACTTTCTTTAACTTGGTAAAACTTTCTAATCATGACTATATTTCAAAAAATCTCTTGGTACATATTTTGACATACTTTTGATGTTATTTTATAAAACATTTTTGAGTTTATTGAATCACTTTTTAACACTTATTTTGACATACTTTTGATCAGGTTATTTTATAAAACACTTTTTAACACTTAATTAATAATGATTAGATTCCATTAGGATTCCTTCAAAAGGGAAAACTGAAAATGGGGTATGGAAGAAATCTAATTTTTATTAGAAAGAAAATGTTAAATTAAGGAAAGTAATCAAGTTGGTAAGGGAAGTTTGATTCCCAGTGACAGCTGTTACTATTCCATTCAATATGAGAAATGCCTAACTTCAAGGCAACTACATAATAGCTCATAGCTAATCTCCAAACTAACTCAAGTAGATTAACTAAAACTTCTACTTGTTCCACTTGCTTTCCTAATCCTAATTCATATTCCATCACATTTTCTTTTGTTTAAGGTATAAGAATTTTAAATTTAGATAAATGTGATCAAAATCTACCTAATGGGTCATTAGGTTATATCATTTAAATTATTACCTTATGATATGATTCTCTAAATTTTAAAAACGTGTTAAATATATATATATATATATATATATATATATATATATATATATATATATATATATATATATATATATATATATATATATATATATATATATATATTTTAAAGTGAATAAGTTTCATCATACTCTAACCTACGCAGAAACACTAAACGCTTCAAAAAGAGGACATACAGTGATAAGAGTCTTATCTGGTGCTCACAACTGCTACTTACTATATTATAAATAAAGCATTTTTTTTTTAAAGTTAACCACTTTTTAATATATTAGAACTAAAATTTACTTGATAGAGACTCGAACCCATCCATTTCCCATATCCAACCTTTAAATATTGACACTCTAATCAACTGAGTTAGACTTATAAATTATAACTAAAATATTTAATTATAAAAAAATATGTAAAATATTTAATTTATGTAAAAAAAATGTTTTTATGTATTAGAGCATGATTCCCAATCTCTCAAAATCATGGTTAAATATGTTCTTATTATAATTCTTCTTTGCTTTTTTTACTTATATTCACTTTTACATATCATATTTCATTACTTTATTCTTATAAGATTCGACATGTGGGTTTTGAGTTATCTCTGCATATTCATCCTATCCTTACCACTTAAGCCTATTTGTAAGGGTGTTTTAAAATTTTAATACGTATGAAAGTTGGAATAATTTTATCTATTTATTTTATAGTTATAACTTATTAGCAAGTAACATATATATAAATATATACAAAAGGAAAAAAGGGGTGGTATGTGGTGTTGGTATTAGGGAAGGAGAGTGGTTGGGGGAGAGGAATAACGGAAAAAGCGGTTTTGGGATGGATTCATTGCATTTGAAATGGCGATGACACCTCATGCCCCAATATATACTCTTCTTTCCTTACTTCTCTCATCATCTTCCCACATTCTCTGTATTCTTCCTCTCTTTTTTTTGCCCTAATTCATTAGGGTTTCAGATGTTCTTGATCCTCTCCTCCTCTTCTCAGCAACAGCTTCTTCACTGCTTCTTCACCGCTGCGTTTTTCTTCTTTTTCTTCTTCTTCTTTGTGATCGTTTTGGCTATTCAGCCGCGCCCGATGTCTACCCCTCGTCAATTACAGTGGTACGCTTTTCTTATCTTTCTGGGTTTTCCTTTTTTGTTTAGTGCATGAAACGGAGGAAACAAATGAAAACTAGAAGAATATATGTGTTGTAGCGATGTCTCTGCTAGCAAATGGTTATTTGTTGTTTGTTCTGAGGCTATGCTTGATGATTGGATTGTGTATGGATTATATTTTTGTTCTTGATATTGTAGATTTAAGTTTGGTTTCCTGGGCATGGTTGGTTCTGATATCTATAGATCAATCGTAGGGTTGGGATCTATGATGTTTCTTTTGTTAGATTTATTTCAACATGCATGATTACATTATAACATCCTTATTCTCGATTAAGAGGAAAGGGAAGGGGAGGGGAGGGAAGGGAAGGGGGAGAAGGAAAGGAAAATTTATGAATTCTTACTGAGAAAATTTTTCCTGGAATTGACTCTATCAAAGCAAACATAACTTATATGTTACTGAATTTTGGTAGCCCTCCTTTATGAAATTGTCTGAATGTTAGGAATCCCTGTCTGGGTGGTGGAAATGGTTGTTTTCGCTGATTTTAGTTTTCATTGGCTTTTCAGGAGACGATGACTTCTATCCTGGTGGGTCATTTCACGCAAATCCAATGGATTCGGGCGTGTTGTTTTCAGTTGGCTCCTGTATGGATGTATACTGCCCTCCTCGTAAGCGGTCTCAGTATTGCCCATTTATCTTCAGGGAAGACAAGCTTGAGGTGGACAACCGACCATCCATTGATGTTCTTCCGGACGAATGCCTCTTTGAGATCTTGAGACGCCTTCCTGGAGGCCAAGAGAGGGGTGCCTGTGCCCGGGTTTCCAAGCGGTGGCTTATGCTCCTGAGCAGTATCCGTAGGACTGAGATCTGCCCAAGAAAGAGCTCTCAATCTTTGAATGAGTCCTCAAAGCTGGACAAGGAGTTAACCGCTCCAGTTTCAGATGATGTTGAAATGATCTCTGCTGAAGATCGGGAACTTGGGAGTGATGGGTACCTTACAAGATGTTTGGAAGGGAAGAAGGCAACAGGATATAAGCCTTGCTGCTATTGCAGTTGGAACTAGTAGTCGTGGGGGATTGGGGAAGCTTTCAACTGTGGAGAGAAGTTCGTCTCGTGGGAGTTGTCAACCTTGGTATTTCCAAAATCGCCCATGGCTGTCTTCTTCTCTAAGGGTTCTTTCTCTGTGGAATGTCTCAGCTATTGGGGATGAAGGTCTTCTTGAGATAGCTCAGGGATGCCACATGCTAGAGAAGCTTGATCTCTGTCAGTGTCCTTTGATTTCTGACAAGGGTTTGATTGCTATTGCTGAGAATTGCCCTAATTTGACAGCTTTGACAGTTGAGTCTTGTGCGAAAATTGGGAATGAGAGCTTGCAAGCTATTGGAAGGCTCTGCCCAAAACTACAATCCATCTCTATCAAAGACTGCCCTTGTTGGGGGATCATGAGTTGCTGGCCTGTTATCATCACTCACTTCATCCTGTCCAAAATAAACTCCAGTCCTTGTACATCACAGATTTCTCTTGCCGTACCAGCACTATGGCAAGGCTATCACCAGTCTAACTTCGGTGGTCTCCAAATGTGAGTGAGAAAGGCTTTTGGGTCATGGGCAATGCCAAGGGACTCCAGGCACTGGGATGTCTTGGACAATTACATCCTGCCGAGGTATGTGATGAGTCTTGGAAGCCATGGGAAAGGGTTGTCCTAATCTAAAACAGATGTGTCTGCGAAATGTTGCTTTTGTATCTGATAATGGGCTGATTAAGTGCTTGTAAAGGCAGCAGGATCTCTTGAGAGCCTGCAATTGGAGGAGTGCAACAGGGTCACCCAGTTGGGGGTTATTGGTTCCCTTTCAAATTGTGGATCCAAATTAAAATCTCTGTCACTGGTGAAATGCATGGGAATCAAGGACATAGTGGTGGGAGCACCTATGCTCTGTCCTTGCTACTCTCTTCGATCTTTGTCCATCCGGAACTGCCCAGGGTTTGGCAGCGCTAGCATGGCAATGGTGGGAAAGTTATGCCCTCAGTTGCATCATGTTGATCTGAGTGGACTTGATGGAATTACAGACGCTGGGCTTCTCCCACTTCTAGAAAGCTGTGAGTCAGGACTTGCTAAGGTGAACCTTAGTGGCTGCTCGAATTTGACAGATGAGGTAGTCTTAGCCATGGCTAGGCTACATGGTGAAACCCTCGAACTGCTGAATCTTGATGGATGCAGGAAGATTACTGATGCAAGCTTGGTGGCGATTGCAGATAATTGCCTATTACTTAATGATCTCGACCTATCAAAGTGTGCTATTACTGATTCTGGTATTGCTGCTCTATCTTGTGGGGAGAAGCTCAATTTGCAAATCCTTTCAGTGTCTGGTTGTTCTAAGGTATCAAACAAGAGCATGCCTTCTTTATGCAAATTGGGCAAGACTCTGCTGGGCTTGAATCTCCAACACTGTAATAAAATCAGCAGCAGCTCAGTCGAGTTGCTTATGGAGAGCTTGTGGAGATGCGATATCCTCTTCTAAGCACCAGATCAGGAATTTCAAGAACTTGCAGATTGGAAAGATAGTTGAAGCATTATGGCTCGTACAGTCAGATCACACGTGTAGACTTGTAGTTTTTTTGGCTCTCCTCTGTGGGCCTCCTGGTAGCTCTCTCAGTGGCTTGGTTGTTTTCCAGGGGACTTTGGCATATCACCCTTTCCACACACTTTTTTTTGCAGGTTTTCCATCATTGGGAAGCTTGTTACAACTTACAACTGTTTAGCCTCCCATTAACAGGAGGCAACCTCTTTCATGTCCATGGTCCCCTGAGAATACAGTCACCAAGTCCTGGTTTTAGGTTACCACTAGTGTGTTTGGTCCTGGTTTTGTGTTACTGGGTGTGCTATACCTCCTGGTGTTTTAGCTTTGTCACACATTCCTTCAATGGTGTGGCTGGACTAAGCTTTCTCTCTGTTTTCAGTCCTACATGCGTCAGTTCATATTAGCTCAAGTGTCTTTCCGAGTATCATGCTTGCAACTAGCTCTTAAGGGTTGAGTCCTTTGTTTTCCTCTATTTAAATCTGAAGTTTCTGGTTGCTTTGTACAGCCTCGTCGGGCGCTTGTTTTTATGGGCTTCGGCCGTGGCAGCTAAGTCGTTCAGTTCAGCTTGCTTCAACAACCTCTTTGAGGTTGTTTTTTTTGTAACCAAGTCCTTATTTGCTGGCTGTCCTGCGTATGAGTTGTACTCTGCAACTACTTGTTATTAAGTAAAGGATTGTGGTTTTTGCCATTTTTTTACTTCATAAATGTAACTTTTCTATATTACAGTATTCTTAAAACTTCCTACCATTGAAGAACATGATATATATATATATATATATATATTTTGAGATTCATTAGATGCTGTATATCAATTCTCTTACTTAGCTGAAGTTGAAGATACAGAAGATATTCATGCATTACTTTACTCATCTAATAGATCTCAGCCCTTCGATTTCTTGCAAAACCGACCAAAAGACATGAAAAAGGAGACTTGAACTGTGGTGGGTATATAAAATTTCTTGCAAAACCGACCAAAAGACATGAAAAAGGAGACTTGAACTTGATGGTATATAAAAATTGGTCATATCTTGAAGAAGATTTCTGGAATGATTAAAACTTTGAATCTCTTGTTCTCATCCTGGCTTCCTTGTGGAAATAAGATTTAAAGATAAATATAACAGGATGTTGATCTGGAAATCAACCAAAGTTAATACTACTGTGTGCAGGAATCTATTCGTGTTCTCTTGGTAAAGCTTTAAGCATGCCCATGTTCCTGTTATGAATCCAGAAATGATAGATGCTTCTCTCATGATTGCTTTTTCTCTGACAATCACTGCAAACTAATTTGCATCCTTTTTTTTTAATTACTTAGCCTTAGATAGTAGCATCCTACTACTGAAAAAGTAATTTCACTCTGTGATGTTGAGAAAATATGGTAGTGATCACTCTGGATGACTGTATATTGTGTTTACAGTGATGACTATTTTGTCCCTTATATTAGGTAGAGCACATGAAAGGTCCCTACCCTTTTTGTTCTCAGCATAGCACAGGAGCACAGGGTGCCTTGAATTTGGACCTCTTCCATCTTGAAGGAAGCATCTGAAGATGCCTTTAGTTGTGTCTTGTCATTGTTTTTTGATAAAGACAACATGGAGTAAACAGTGAAACAAATGTTAGCAAAAGTCACAAATAGGGAAAGCAATTCTCTTTAATAATAATAATAATTTATTCAGACATGGCTGCAATTTGTAAGCAGATTCAACTACTGAATAGCGAGATGCTAAACATATTAATCAATGATGGGTGGTACCCATATCCATCAAAGCCATCTGTTTTGTATCTGCTTTTTGTTAAGCCAGTCAAGAAGCTGCTGGCGTTGATCTCCCTTGAATCAAGCAAAAATCTAACACAGGGTTGAGCTCTACACCTTTATTTGTTTTCTTTTTTTCTTTTAAAAATAACAAATAACCCTAAAAAGGAATCCTCTTAAAAGGGAAAATTTGCTTGGCTTGTTCCTATTGCAATACTGTAGCCTCTAATACCTGACACTGTTGTGCTTGGTTATTGAGCTCGAAACCCTTGATTTGTTAGGTTCAGTCAAACCATAAAGAAGTGGCCAGTATCATGCCTTTATGGTCCTTCTCTAGTCCAGGAATCATCTCTAGTTTGTATTCCAACTTTGTCTTGTTTTGTGCATTTTCCTTCCTCATTTCAAGTCTATAGAGGTTGAAGCAAGAACGTCGAAGGAGTGTTCACTACCCCCATTAAAGAGGATGATGGATCAGCAAGCCTTTCTTTCTTCTAAACCCCCGCTTTTGGTTGTTAGCTATTAAGCCCATAGTGAACTTGGGTTTGTCCAAGCCCAGATCCCCATGTTCGAAATGTTGCTCGTGTTCTGATTTTCAGCTTGGTACAGTGTCTTTAAAAGAACTTTTTTCCGCATTTTATTAATTTTTATTATTAATTTGTAGTACTATGTTCTTAAAACGATTCGATCCTTGGTTCTCTTATACGTTCATCTTATTTTTTTACCACTTGAGTCAAACCTCAAAGACCATTAAAACTTTATTTTTATTTTTTTATATCGATGACTGCATTATAATATTATAATATTATGTTTTATGGAATCCGAGCAGACCGTTCTCTGTCATCACCCAGCCAACAACCATTGAAATGGCGTGCCTCATTGGCGTTAAAAGAGCTTGTTTGTATTGCTAATTTGCTACATTATTCTGCAAAACTTACTAACAAGCTTGTTTGTAAGCTTGTCCAGGGTTTCATTTGATAGCTAAAAAGAGATAAAAAATGAAATTCTGAAATTCACTAACAACCACTTTGCTATTTATTGAGGCCATGAACAAAAGTGTTACCATCCAAGAGGTAGTTATTGAGTAGATTGTTTTCTGTGGGTACATTAAAACACAAATGCTTTCAAGAGAATCACAGAGAGTTAATGTTTCAATGTTGAGATTTATTTTACCAGTGACTTCTCATCAATTTCCATAAAACAATGTGGTCAACTGCTGGAAACAGCACGAAATTTGAATGTCAATTGATTTTAAGTATTGCATGTGTTTTGAAATTTGTGCCTGAAATGTGTTACGAAAATGGGAACAAGGGCATGGACTAGGAGACAACAACTGAGATGCCTCGTAATAGCTCGGCGAGACTTCACTATAGAGTATCTTTCTCTTCATTGTGTTCAATTATTATCAAGAATATGTCTTGAAGAAATTGATAAACTGGAACTAATTGTGTTAGATTATTATTGGGCTGCTATACTGCAGGCACCATAAAGTACCTTAAGGCTCTTATTGAAGCTCGAAAGTATTTTTAGAAAGAAAATAGGAAGAAAAAAAAGGGAGAAAATATAAAATAAAAAAGAATTTGAAAAAATATCAAAATTTGATTTAAACTTAATAAACTAATTCTATATAATTATTCAAATTCATTTCTTTTGTTTTTCTTTATAATATAAGAACTGATAAATTTAAAAATATGTAAAATTTTAATTATTTTTATTTTCTTTTATATTTTTCATGGTAAAGCCAAACATAAGAAAATCATTTCCTTAATATTGTTTTTTCTTTCTCCAGTACTTTTAGATTCTAAACAGAGCCTATAAATAAATAAATAAATAAACGAGAATAGTTAAAAAAATTGAGTTTAGTGTCAAAGTAATCCATTTTAAAAAAAAAACATGAGTAGCCTTCTATTCAAGATTATCACCAAACCAGTTTTTCAAATGTTTTGAAAACCGTATTTATCAAATACGGTGTTAAAAATTACTTTAAAATGGTTGGTGAAAGCGATTTTAAGGTCAATTTTAAAATCGCATTCTCCAATTACGGTTTTAAGGTTAATTTTTTAAAATCGTAGTTGGTTAATACGGTTTTAAGGTAAATTTTAAAACAACATTTGATGAATGTAGTTTTTAAAACATATGGAAGACTAGTTTAATGATTATTTTCGAAAGAATAAGATTGCACGTAATTTTTTGTAAAAAAAAATTAATTATTTGACACTAAACTCTAGCTGCTTGCTTTCCTTCTTGTGAACCTCTGATGAAAAGAAGGGTAGAGTGGTGAATACTGTCAGTGAGAAAATTCATTTTAGCACACAGATAAAGACTAAGTTAAGAAAAGATTAAAGAAATTTAGATTTGCTTAATACCACAGAGGTGAGGTGAGTCAAGGGAGTTCCAATTATTGAGAGAAGTGGCAGATTAAAGGTAGTCTAAAAAGTCCAGCTAGCCAAAAGTTCAAACTGTTACTTCCAGTCATTCATCAACTGAAAACCTGAAGTCAAACAACAGTGTCTCAAAGAGACATGGAAAAATAAAAGTTAAAACTCTGTTTGGGAGTTGGGACTCCCCAAAGTGAGAGAGACCCATTAAATTGGTGAACAAGTAAGAGATCATCATATGATAGATTTCTCTCACAGGCTTTACAGCTATTTCCAATTCTTCTCTTCAACCCCCCTTCTACAAGCACCACCTTCTTAATCTTCTAAATATCTTCATATCCTCCCTCTCACTTACTCCCTTTTAGTTCAAAAGCAGAGAGTCTGATGGCTTCATCAAGAAACTTCCCAAATGGGCTAAGCATTGTAGTCATCATGTTGCTCGTCATCTTGTCCCTTCCACTTCTTACTTCCAAATCAGGTGACAAGAAACATAACTTGTTTTCGAAATTTTTTTTTTTTTTTTAATTTCTATTCACTTTTACATTACATAATTGTAGTATTTTGTTTTTGGATTGGAACATGAGATCTCATAAACTTATTCCACCCTTTTACCACTTGGATAAGGCCTTAAGGCAAACCCATTTTAGTTAAAAATAGGGAAAAGGGAAATAGTTCTTTGATTGAAGATATGTTGCTTTTGTTTCATCTCTAACTGTTTTCTCTCTTTCCACTTATATTTGGCAGTTGGGTTGGAGTCTTGGAAAGAAGGTGAGAATTTAAAGCAAATGAAAATGGTGTTGGGATCAAAGCCCCCAAAGTGTGTGAACAGGTGCTTGCGTTGCAGACCATGCACAGCAACTCTAGTTGTTCCTCCCCACCATAAAAATGATATGGGGGCGGCGTTAGCTCAGGCAGATGAGAGTTACTATCTCCTCTCGTGGAAATGCAGATGTGGAAATAAGTTATTTCAACCCTGAAAAACCATAAATACACTCTAGGCTGAGGATATTATTATTCCCATGTACATAATAAAATTAGAGAAGTAGCTAGCTAGTATGTGCTGCAGATAACTGTTGAGCTTCTTTATGGTTTAGACTCAAACTCTTCTTCCATCTTCACTTTCGATTTCTCTGCTTTCATCACTGATTTTGGCCCTCACCATTTGTCTCTTGCAATCTTTGTTTCAACTTCTATACGTTCAGAATTACAAGAGAAGACACAAGTCAAGATGGCAATCTTTTGAAGGACCTTGTTCTTCCTTTTCTCTTTCTTCTCCTGTTAGGAGTTCACAGACAAATTTAGGAGTTGTGAAGAACTAGTTCCATTACGGTTAAGACCTGATTTACGCGAGGGTGAACCTTAAAACCTCATATTTAGAAGTTAAAACGTAATTTTCTTTCTTACATTACTTTCCATCCAGAACACTCTTGGATATATATATATATATATATATATATATATATATATATATAGAGAGAGAGAGAGAGAGAGAGAGTAGAGAGAGAGAGAGAGAGAGAGAGAGAGTAGTGTTACTATTAATGATTTTTACTAAATTGATAACATGTCAATATCTACTAGTTATTTTAGCTCCAAGAAAGAGTAGGACCTCATGATGTAATTCACGAATCTAACTGTGATTGATACGATATAGGACATGTTCGTACTTTCTTTTAGTAAATTTTTCGTCTCAGTATCATTATTTTTTTCGATAAGTAAAAGCAGAATATTTTTTGTACCTGTTCCTCTCAGTAAAAAGCAGAAATTTATTTTAGTACCTTTTCCTCCTCTCTGTATGAACTTCATTTTTGAACGAATTTATTGTAAATGATAATAGGAGAAGTATATAAATGCCATCTCACCTGGAGGTCAGGCCAGGCCATGAAGATTTTGTTGGCCAGGAGTGGAATAGTTAACGAGAATTTTTACTATATTAATTCACAGTTATTCACTAATAATTTATATATGTTAGTATCTTTACCATCTCACCCACAGAACATTCTTCACTACACTGAGAATTATCAATTATGTGATTTCCGATACATTCAGCCCCAAACCAAACTAATGATAACAAACCTACTATAGTTGTTGCTACCCATTGTGAAAAACTATAAAAATATTAGGTGCACTCCCCTAGAGTTTTTCCATATAATGACAATGAAATTTCATACCTCAGGAAAAAGATTTGAGTTCTATAATCAATAGAACATATGCAGACTACAAACGAAGTCCCTCCCAGGAGCAATAGCTTTTGTCCATTCACGTCTGCTTACTGAGTTGCATCGCACCCACAGAACTGGATCAGCATGTCATTGTTCCTAGAAGATTGAATGTGTCATAGGCCTGCTTGTTTCAGATGATATGCTCGAGTTGGAGTACAGAAACTCTTGTAGAACTGCAAATGGAAACCATATAAGAGAGAGTATATATATATATATATATATATATATATAGAGAGAGAGAGAGAGAGAGAGAGAGAGAGAGAGATGAAGCTGTAGATGGTATTGCCAGACTTATGCATACTTGGTTTCCAAACAAATTAATTAGCAATGTGGATGCCTAGCTCGGACTCAGCCTATGATCAGAGATACCATGAATCATAGCCAACAATCAAAGTACGATGCCAAACTACTTGAAAGAAAGAAAAATTTTAGAAAATAGCTAGAGATGGTGGAAATGTCAGAAAAGGCAATCAACAATAATAAATGGCTTTTCTGGAAAATGAGGATGTTGAGATGAACACAGGCAATTTTCTAGAACCAGTCCAAGAAGGCACAATCAGAATTATTCGCCAAAAGGTCAACAATAATAATGGATTTTGCTGAAATGAGAGGTCTGTTGAGATGGAAGGGCAGTATTCAAGAACAAGTCCAAGGCCCTTGGGCCTAGAAATTATTGGCCAATTCATTGAACTTTCTAGTTAATATTGTAGATGGGCGGCCAAGTAATGCTGATGTGCAAAATAAGACTGCATCCAAGCACTATACCCTAGTGAAGATTGATTGCTACTATATGCCATCATATCCAGAACAACCATTATTTTTTGAACCTGCATGATCTACTCTGGTGGCTGGGTATAATGATCAATTATGAAAGCTGAGAAAGCAAATGCAAGTGAATAAACGTTAGTGCCAAGCAAACCTTTGTATATTCAAGTGTATCCCCAGCAGCCTTTCTGTACATCCACCACAGAAAGTGGATGGAGCAACTTAAAACCGAACAACAAAGAATTAAAGATGAAAACTCAGTTATAAAACCATATCTTACACCAGAAGTCAGGCCTCTTTTATAAAGAACAACAGGAAAATTAGTCAAAAGTTACCTCTAGGACAACTGCAAATTGTGTAGCCTTAGTTAGCAGATATTCCCCTCAAGCTCTGTCTGATGAGAACAATATAAGAAAGAATTACAGAATACAAAATTAGAAGAAGTAAATGAAAACAGAATTAAAATACATGTTCTTTGTATATGGGATAGTTCTTTCAGATTATCGATTTACATAATAAAGCAATGAACAGTCATTACCAGCCTGATCCCCAGTATTAGTTTGCATAAGTAGAGAAGATTTGACAACCATAAATAATTCGATATAAGTGAAATGAACAAGCATACATGCTCTGTTGTACTTTGGATATTGCTCTTGCACTAATAGAAAACATGAGAGCTTAAAATAACATATACTAGAAGCATAGCAAGATGAAAGACCAGAGCATACATGCATGGGGGCCATGAAACTATCTCTTACAGCTCGTAAGAATAATGCCAAAAGGAGACATGCATTGAGGTAGTTGACAACGAAAATGGACTTGAAAAGATACAGATCCAGTTTCAGAGCAGGTGCAGAATTAGTGTGTAAAGTTCATCAACTTTGGAATGGAATACAGGCTCCCAGTTAGTATTAAAACTCTTTATTGGCTGTTCTTGTAATATCATCAATTCTCCGCAAAATTGCCAATTCTACTGCAGCTCAAATAATTTGAAATGAAATTATCAGGTTGTTGAAAATGGAGAATAATATATGTCATCTTTAAATACCAAATTCAAGTTACCCTATCATCAAAAAAGAACAAGTAAATGGGACCAAGGTAACTTTTAGGAGATTACCTTGTAGTGACGTGTATGGACCTTGAAACTCATAGATTCTGCCACAGCTTCAATAGTTGAAATTATTACTTTTGCTGGTTTGCGGGAAACAAAACGAGTTTGCCGTTTTACATAATCCTGCCAGCAGATCGCAAATAATCAGAATGCATGATAGCTTAACAAAGAAGAATGTCAACAAATTAAGGGCTCCATTATCAACCAACATAATTACTAGCCTTCTTCTATTTGCGAAAGGTGGATGTCATACACCATTGTATAGTTAAGCTTGAGGTTACTAATAACTGTAAAAGACCACAGGTCACCTCTTTTCTTCTTTTTGGGAAAGTGGAGCAACATAAGAGTGAGTATTCCAGTATATGTTACGGTGAGGAGGTTGGCAAAGAAGATCTAGGAAGAAATAGCAGCAACACACAGACTGCTATGTGGTGCAGATTGGCAGGCATTGATAGCGATCAGTCATGGAGTGAGGTGAGAAGAGGTGATGGCGGTTGAGATGGTGATGTTTGTGTTGATGATGAGACCTATGGTTTCACCCATAGCAACTCACTTAAATACATCGCTGTGATGTTGGTGGTGCTAATGGCAAAGTAAAACTGGATCATAACATATAGGTACAGGTCAATGCTGTAAGAGCAAAGGTGGCAGCATGGTGATGACTCAGTTTGGAGGAAAACCAAAATTTCTTGATTGCACTTTCTTCCATATCCCACTTTTTTGTTTCCAAATGCAAGAACTGAACTTCTAATATGCCATCCAAACAGTGCTTAGATTAACATCACAATTTGAATAGAAGCCATACTAGTAGTCAACAGAGTTCATATTTTCTTTCAATAAGTGACATGGTTCGCATTTTTAGGCCAAAATGACACACTTTTCCACACTTCCAGCATAACGAAGTGCAGATGTGAAAGCAGAGCACTTGCACCATGTTATTAAAAGCATCAGTACGAGCTAATAACACCAAGGCTAGACTCCATGATTCATGCGATGCGAGTCACACCACATTACCACATAGATAATATGTAGAATATAAATAATACAGCGCACCATCTAATTTGGATCACCTTGTTAAAGCTACTGTGAACGTGACATTCCAGCATTCAGATCTATAAAATAATACAACAACTAGGCCTTCACATGAACACCTCCTATATCTTTGACTTTCAGACTGACTTTAAATCGGATTCTTATAGCAAGAGAAAAAATTCAATTGCACGCTTGATTGCATGGATAGATGAAAAGAAAAGAGAATCTGGAACAAAGAACTATAAAATTTAACCTAACTAGCAGTGGCCTCTCCACCTTTGGCACCTTCTGAGGTCTAAGTCTAAGAAATCAAAAAGCCATTTTCATGTCTTTCTCCATTCTCTAAGAAATCAAAAAACCATAAAAGTATAAATCCAGCTATTAAAAGGACCCCACCAAATGCATAATCTACTATTTCTCCAACTTCCCTCACTTTTTTAAAAAGAAAAATTATAATAGTGAGGTTCAATAATGCTAATTTTCCTTGTTTTTGTCTCCTTACCATTTTTTCACCACAAAGAAACAAGAATTTTTTTTATTTTTCCTTCTGCAATCCAAGAAATTAAGGAAAAAGTTGAGGAATAAATATTATGGAGCTAAGTAGCTCAAAATTTGCTTCAGCAGACGAAAATTGCTTGTCAGAAGCTCTATGGTTTTCCCATCAAATAGAGCAGAAAAGACAATAAAGATAAAGAAAAAAAGGCAAAAAAAGTTCTTGATATATATTTTTTTGACTTCAAGTTCTCAAATGATCAAACATAATGCATAACAATTTCTATTCATAAAAAAAAAAGAGTTCATATGTATATAATGTAACTTCAACCCTATGAATATCATTTTGCTTCCAAATAAGCAGAAAGAAATTAATAAATAAAATTATGGTACTTTTCTACCTCAATTTTGTTTGACTTATTCCCAAATAACAATATGTCTTAATCCTCCCTATAAAAAAAAATCTATCCTGTTCTTATTTAGGCTACATTAAAACCCCTCTGGATAATAATATTTGAAATAATACTATAATACCAAAAGACAACTACACATTTAAACGAACAAAATAAGAGGGAAATTAAAAGAAATAAAAAGAATTGGACAATTTTTCCCCTTAGCGCTTGAGTATTTCATCTGCAAACCACCTATTTTATCGCATTTTCTGTGTTTTCAATAGACAATGTTGGGTGTCACCCTATGAATGCAAAAGTTGCATTGGTCCACAGCTAAGTAAAATCAGCCCAAATAATCACTTAAAACAAAGAATTGTGCTAATCAATGCAACAAGAAAAACACGACATAACAAATTAAGCGCAGTTAAACTTCAATCATGGTGGAATATAAAGAAATAATAATGAGCACAAAAATACTAAAACAATATCACTGTACCTGTCAGTCATCAGTGCTGGATAGAGTCGATCTCGATGTCCGTCACCACACATCTCCTCATCATCACTAATTTTCCTGCAAAACCAATAATGATCAAGAATAAACCAATGAAACCTGAAATGATATGTTGTAGGAACTGAGCTGGAATATCAACTGTTCATGTCTCACATACTGAACTCCAAGCCTGATGATTATTTAAAAAATCAACGCTTCTAAAAAACTGTTGAAACTCAATGTAAAATTGGTTAAAAAGGTCTCTAGTTTCATAACAAATTTATAAAGTAAAAATTCTAAACTTTCATTATCATCAAAACCGCGGAACATCATCCAAATTACTTTCTTTCTTCTCTATATTTGAGAGATTCATAGTTCTTCGTGTCTATGATCATTTTTTATCTCTTCAATCTGAATGCGCTGCATTAATGTGGGAACAAATTACAGATGGTAGAGAGCTAATAAAAATAAAACACTATGTTGTTCGGTAGAATGTTATAAATCAAACATTGTTGTTTTGGGATCTTCATTCCTTCATGAGTCGAGGCAAACCACTCCAGGAAGACTGACCACACCAGAAACTCCAACTAGCTTTAAACATGCCATTCATCTGACCACCCAAGTGAATTAAGATAAACTATATAGACCTGTTCTTTTCATTCTCAAACACAATGTGACACTGTTACAACTTGATTACTTAACATATATGATAATGTCGGAGTTCAATATTCCACAAAAGAGCAGTGGCAATATTCTTCAAATAGAAGAGCAATACCTAGACCTCCTTAGGCCCATTTGGGACTGATTATATTATAGACTCCTTAAAAATGTCAAAGAAACGTTGTTCTCAAAGAATCTCACCCACTTTGGTAGCTATTTAGGAAGCAACTAAAAGATAGCTTTCAAGAGAGAATTTAGAAGAATAAGGATATCTTCTTTAATGATATTATAAATTATCCAATACATCCTCAAACAATTTGCTACATACCAACTTTTGGACTGAAGATGAATAATAGAAACTGATTCATAAGTTACTTTTATTTTTTAATAACAATAAAATTATTGAATACCATATTTAATGAATCAGTTTTACATTGCATTATTAGTATTCTATACAATTATATTATAACTTAAATATATTAAATTTATATATTTAAATATCTTATTAAAGTTTACACATTAAATTTGTATTTACCTTAATCTATCGCTTAGAAAATTTAATTTTTTGAATCAAATTTTTTTATATCTGAAAATAAATACCAATCATCTTGAGACAATCTTCTCTCGAATGAAGTGACAGTCCACTTCAATATGTTTGGTCCTCTCATGAAAGACTGGATTGAAGAGGCAATGTGTAGGGCTGCTAGGTTATCACACACAAGCATCATTTGTTTATCCTTACCAAATCTTAGCTCCTAAAGAAGCTTTTGAGTCATATGAGTTCTAAGTTGCTTAAATACCATAGCTCGATACTCGGCTTGACACTAGACTTATTACTTCGTCCACATTCTTACTCTTCAAGATATTAAGTTGTCTGGAAATAAATACCTGATATCAAGTGGAGCGTAAATCTCTGGTGAGCCTACCCAATCGCATCCTGTGTCCAACAATTTGGGTGTGACCTCTTTTCATAGCACCTTATTTCGGTGTTCCTTGGTATAACGGAGAATACGGATCACAATATCAGTGAAGCTCTTGAGGGAATTGACTAACTACACTCACAATAAATGAAATGTCTGGTCGGGTGATGGTGAGGTAGCTCAATCTCCTCCACTAGTCGTCTGATATCTACGGATCGTAGAGAGGCTCACATCAGTGCAAGCTTGACATTCGGATCCATAGGGTGTACGAGGTTCGATCTAACGTACCATTTCCTCGATATATCGAACGCCGCTGCTGACCCAGTACACGATTTGGGAAGCAGAAGACAATGTGAAGGCCAAAAGCACAATATGGTGAAGATAAGCGGTGATTAGTCGAAATTACCAAACTGGATGGGGATTGTGGAGGGAGCAGGAGTACCTTTAGGAATGGAAGTGGAAGAATCGGCAAGAGGCAGCCAGGCCGGCGTCGTGGAGAGAGTAGAGATGGTCGGGACGAAGGCAGGTGTGACACGTGGGCGATGAGTGATAAACTACCCAATGGTGGGTGGAATGTAGGAGGTACATATGAGGTATCTGGGACGGGATAAAGAAGGGGTAGAGATATGACATCAGAATGGGGAGGGTGAGTGGTAGGGAACATAGAAGAATTCTCAAAAAATGACATTAGCAAAGACAAAGTATCGATGTGGGAGGTATATGACCTCGTTGAAGTTGGGAATAGCAGAAGACACACTTTGTGGCTTTGGTGAGAGCTTGAAGGAGTAAGAATATGGACTACAAAGCGGACCTGGGAAGAGCGGTAGGGTTGGTTTGGAAAAGTGATGGAATAAGGGATTTGATCATGAAAGATAGATGATGGCATACGATTAATCAAATAAAAAGCGGCTAAGGTAGCATCCCTCGAAAAAACGTTGAGGAACCTTGATGGAGTGATTAGAAAGTCTGTGGTTTCAACTAAATGACGGTTCTTGCGCTCACCACTCCATTATGTTGAGGAGTGTAAGCACAGAGGGCGATGAAGAACATAGAACGCTAATGGGAGGGTCCAGATATTTCTTGGCATTATAAGCCGTAGGATACGAATTGAAGTATTAAATTGAGTTCGATCCCTCATCATGAAATTTTGGAAAATGAGAATATTCTTTCATTTCAGAGTTTAGAATTAAAAATAGCCCAGTCTGATGAGAATAATCATCTATAAAAAGTGACAAATGTGGGTTCCTTCGGGAGGTAGACTCAGTCCAGGAAGGACCCCCAAACATCAGTGGACGAGCTCAAAGGAGATTTATCTGTTGATCACAAGATTTAGGAATGGGACAGTATGTTTGTTGACATGACTCACACTCGATGAGAGACATTACAAAAGCGAAAAACCATTATCGAAACTTGGAAATATTTAGATGATTGGCTGACTGAACCAGGAGAGAATTATCCATGGAAGTCTGACAATGGAGATGAAGGCGGTTGAAAGAGGCGATGGACTCCCACGTCTATCTGTCGTTCTCCGGTACTCGATCTGCAATGTGACGATTATCGAAGGTAATCAAACGATTAGTCACGAGCAAACTTATTGAGAAAGCTCCAGTTAAGAGAACCATGAACAGCAGGACATATTAAGGGGTAAGGAAGAGAATACGTGATTCTTTGTGTATGGTTGAATCATTAACCAAAAAATGGCGTGGAGTGAGGAATGGGAGTGGGAAGAAAAAATGTCTGTGCAGGAAAATGATCAAAAGCTCCGAATCGAGAATCCAGGGATCATACTATGAATGTGAAAATGGCGGTGTGTTCTGGGTCACGACCTTGGTGAAATGGAAATGAGTTTGTTTGCCCCGAGTGATCAGGGTGCCTTCACTGTGGTATAAGAGCGACTCCCATATGTGAGGATAAGTTGCCTTTATTGTATGGCCATGGTAAAGTAAACTAAATCAACGAGAACGGGAGTACGAGCTGGTGTCGGCTTCGAGAAGCGGTATGTGGGAGTGAGGAGTGCGGGAATCAGAAAAATCCTAGGGTTTCCAAAGGCTGTTGGAGAGAAAAATGGCAAAAGGCACAAATGCAGAACTCAAATGGAGAAACCAAGGAGCTATGAGTGACTATCGGCGGTCGGTGACCTAGCTAGAAGGAGGTCATCGGAAGAATAGTGGCAGCGTCTCACGCATACACCACATGTGCGAACTTCATTAATTGGCCAGTCGTGAATAGAAATCACACGTGGAGGCACATGATGGATTGGTTGTGTGGGGTTTCTCTTTGGTGTGAGATCAGTAAGGCGATAAGGCCTAATGGTGGGGTCATTGGCCTGATATAGAGCACTCGCCGAAAAAAGTTCCTGAAGTTGCCTAACAATGAAGAGGTCTAACGGTGGAGGGGGTTTGGAACTACAGGGACGAAGGTGGGGTGGTCGGAATGGGGCTGACCGTTAGGTGTGGTTTGCAGCAGTGGCTGAGGAAACCACAACAGAAGACAACTATGGCTCTATTACCATGAAATGAAGAATAAAAAGAATACTTTTCTTTATTGAATGAGTGAGTAAAATATCAGAGGCATAAGATCTTACTATTATATACATCGAGGAAGAAGCAGGGAAGGAAGCGAATAAGGAGTTTTGTACGGAGTAATGCTTTTAAAAATAAAATCCGAATTCAAATCTTTGGTTTCAAGAAATATAGTATTAGTCACGTTTGGAAAGCCCAGTGTGGCCAGAAGTTCTGGCCTTGGAAGCTATTAAAAAAATTTTCAATGCGGCATTGAGCGGCGGTTATTGATTTTTGAGGCCGGCGTTTCTTGAAACTGTGTCGTAAAAAATTATTTTTTCTAAAAGTCGGCGATTCTGGCAAGCTATTAACAGAAACGTCTTCCATTCCTTTCTCCCTTTCCCACTTTCTTCTCCACCAGTAGAGTGTGAGAATATTAACAAACGGGTTGTGTGCGTGATTGGGGAATTCTTCTTGTAGACATTGATTTGTGTGGAATGCTTTGTGAGATGATCATCATCTTGGTTTGTTGTTAGTAGTAGTAGTAACAAACAAGAAATGAACATATATATAATAAGAATAAAAAAAGAAAAAAGGGGATAAATATGAATATATGTAATTGTAATTGTAATTTGCCTCATATTATAGGTGATGGGTTATTAAATTTGGAGGGTTATGGCTGTGATGAGTTCTTGCACAATCGAGTTGGGTTTGGTACCAGAGCCCTAGAGGATGTCTAAGACTTGGTTGATAAAAGGCAAAAGCCGTCTTCCTGTTGTAACCTCCTCCCCATTATCTTCCTTGTTGGTAAACAAGAAGAAGAAGAAGAAGAAGAAGGGCTGAATATGAATATATGTAATTGTAGCCTCTTCCTTTTTGGAGGAGGAGGAGGTTGTTGATCTGGAACTGCAAGTCTGTATTCATACATCATCCAGTCAGTTTCGACTCCATCCGATCCGTCAGGATGACTTCCATTTAATTGGTAAAAGACTAAAGTGGAGAAGAAAACCGGGGAAGGAAAGGAAAAGGATGGTGGAGAAGAAGCGAGGAAGGGAGAAAGGAATGGGAGAGCGGGTTTTAGTTCAATAGCCGGCATTGTGAACGCCGGCTTTTAGAAAAAATAATTTTTAAGTTTTAATAGCGGCGTTGGCGAGAGCGCCGACCTTTGAAAAATCAATAACCGTGTTTACGAATGCCGGGCGGTGAAAATTCTTTCCTTAGCCGGCGTTGAGCGCCGACCTTTGCCTGTTCCGGACGCACTGGTTGGTTATATTTTTGAAACCCCGGTATTTGAATTCGGTTTTATTTTTTAAAAGCATTACTTCAGTACAAAACTCCGAATAGTACAAAGGAAGGAGAAAATAATGTACTACGAAAGAAGAATAAACGAAGAATATCGAAAGAATATCATGATTACCAGCGGTTATGATAAATGTCATAGCAATCTAACAATTATCGAACACTTTTGAAAGTCACGATACTTTTGAAACCATAATTTACCAAAGTCTCAATGGTCATACACCACAACTGATTTATCTTTTACAATAGCTAGAGTGTTCTTACTTAAAGCTGCAGCTGTACCAAACAGACATTTGATATGTGAACTTCAAAATATTTAATAAGAATATGTTAAGAGACAAAAACATTGAACATTCTGAACGGTTCATTTCTATAGATTCACACAAAAGAAACCTTTTATTTTTTGTAATTTATTTTTTGGCATGTAACTTATTCTTTTTCCTTACATTTTCAATCCTTTAAGTTCAAACCAGAAGAGATGATATTTATTCCAAGAAATATCATTATTTTTATGTGTCTTGGTATGATGTTAATCAATTACAATAGAAAATCATTATAATATAACACCATGGAACTAGAAATCACCTATATTAATTCTGTTCAGATATCATTCTCTCTTGACAAGAAAACTGGGAAAAAAATACACACTTGCCAAAAAGTAAACCACCATGCTGCCTTTACAAGGACAATGGATTTAACTTCTAATGTGTGGTGTAAGTGTTTTCATTATTTTTCATTTCTTGGGTGCTTCCTCATCATGCTGTCTTTACAATAAGGACCCTTGAATTTACATCCACACCCTGTTCGTTACAGATGTTCTTCCTGGTTGTCATGATACTTTTGTTAGAGTTATGCAAGATTGTTTGGAGGATGATTTTTCTGTGCATTATTTGGATCACTTGGAAACAGAAAAACACGATCATTTGAAGGATTGGAAAAGTCTCGGGTGGAGCTGAAATATGCGCTTCTCAAGATTTAATTTTTGTGATCAGACGGAGGGAAACAGTTTCTTTTTGGATTTTGGGGATGATACGGGGATTGGCTAGTTTAGTAGAGGCCTTAGTTTTGATTTTTAAGGTGTTTTATTTTCCCTCCTTAGTTACAAAACTTTCTAATACACTCTTTTTTTCCTTTTCCCATTGAATAAACAAATAAATAAATAAATAAAAGAAAGATGCACTGAACTCTTTTTCCTTTTTGATTGCTCACTTCATGCACTTGACCAATGTGTGTATAAGCCTGTGCAAGCTCACACACAAGTACTATCTAATAGATATTTTGGGACAAAAATCAAGTTTCAAAGTTTGAAATGAATTGAGTCAATCAGACTGTCAAGAAGCCATTAATAGTCGATATACTTCCCAAATAATAAAAATGCATGTGAAGAGCCTACCTAATCTAATATTTATATTTCTATAATTTGTACATGTAGAAATGAGAAACGTTCTGTGTACTTACAGTCTTCGGATTGGGATCAAGTATCCTGCATATTAACGACTTTGATCCAGAAGAAAACCATGATGGACAGGAAAAATCTGCAGTATTGATCTGCAAACGTAGTAGAGCAGACATTAGAAGTTTTCCAATGATGCTTGCTCCACCCAGAAGGGATCCAGGAATTTGCTCACAAGGGAAATCTTTGATGGCAGTAACATAAACTATAAAAATAAATAAACGAAAGAAAAGTCTTAATCAACAGGAACTACAAAAATATTGATCAAGACGATTTTGATTCAACAATTTACTGCCATTATGATATATTTTTACTGTCATTATCAATGTCATCATATATTTCTCAATAGGTAAATAAGAGCATAAATTAAAAGCACAAAAGGCACATCAATGTACACACGAAGCATGCAAGAAGTGCCCAAAGGCTTGCAAGAAGAGAAAGAGAAAGTGATGAAACAAACCCACCCTAACAACCCAGGAAACCAAATACATCTCCCAGCCACCTTGCCAGCACCACGCCAATTGCACCACACCAAATGTGTTTGCATCAATATATAGAAGCTACCCTTCATCTTTTGATCTCTCATTCAATTGCATGATTAATTAAAGAAAATATGTAATTTCATAAAACTCCATAAGATACTTTGTTATACAGATAATATCAATAAACATAATAAGAGAATTAACAGGTGATAAAAAATTTCAATGAGAAATGTTAGAAACTTTCATTATATATAGATAGATATAAAAACCTCAAAAGAAGTATTAATTAGTCCTCATGCATATAAAATTTAGCAACCAATAAGAAGTTTCAGACTTTTCTTTTAAAAAAGATGACAATGACAATGAAAGAACCGTGGTAGAAGTGGGGCTCTTTCTTACTGAAACTAAAGGTGGTTCTAGTAGGTTCAAGGAGCTTTTAACATGATGGGGTTTTAATTCGAGCAAGCTACTGGCCTATATGGAGTACTTATCTCAGCATTTTGTTTTTTTAACAAATCAATAAAAATATACACTTTTATATTAACAGACAGTAAAACTCAGCCTTTCAAATATTGTTCAGGGTCAAAGTCCCATTCATCTCTAGGGAAGCCCTCATTTTTTAGGGATTGTTTTCTGAGAGGCAGCTGGCAATTTTTGAGGGAGCTTTTATGGTATTTATTGTACACATTGTTTATACTTTTCCTTCAGTACAATTGCCTTTACTTATTATAAAAAATATATAAAAAGTGTCGAAGTTTGGATTTCCTAAGGTTGTGTTCCTTGAGCACTTCGACATAGTGGGCACTGAAATAGAGACTAAAGTGGAGTACAATAGCTGAATATAAAAATAAATAAAAATAAAGAAGGCTGCTGATAAGAGAGGAAGAAATACAGTGACAGCAATGAAGGCTACTAGAGGCAGAAAATAGTGGCAATGAAAGCCATAGGAGACTGGTGATAATGAAAACCACTAGGAAAAAATTAAAAGAAAACTTGAAGACCTTGAGCAAGCTTTGGTACCATGCAAAAAGAATGATCTTTTAATTCATGCATTCCTGAAAAAATAATAAAGTATTTACAGTATAAAATCCTACAAAATTTGGGAACTGAATTACATAAAATCAGAATATTGACTGATTTCTTGAGATGTCGTCTACACAAATCAGGAAAATAAAGCAGGAAAGTATCCAAATGTACATTCTGGAAAACTAAGAAATTAATTCCATACAAGTATACAATATGAAAAATCATGGGAAATTAATTCCCTGTAAAGTTCAATCAGATTGTCAACAGTATCAGTGTAAGACATGGTATGGCATTTTTGGCAGGGTAACCTCCAAAGATCAGGAATAGAATGCAATCATGCTGTCCATGTCAAACAGATAAAAGTTGTGTCCAAATCAAGAGAAATAAAAAGACAAAAAGTGTGTCCTTGCTACACAAATGCCTTTGCACAAGTTATCACTACTGAATGCAAAACAGGTCAACAAGCATGTAGATACTTGTGAAATTTTCTAGCATTGTTGTATCAAACACCATGACATCAGTGGTTTAATAAAAGATCACAAGGTTATCCAACTTGGTCAAAGAAAAAAATTATGCTAGTTTTACCTTCTTATACAAGGTTGGAAGGTCTCTCTCACTAAATGGTAGATATCCAGCCATTAGAACATTGAGAATGACTCCACATGACCACATGTCAGCAGCTGCACCGTCATAACCTTGGTTACTAAGCACCTAAACAGCAAGGATTTATTGTAAGAAATTATATAACAAAAGAAACTCAGAATAAGGCCTTTATTCATCTCAGAGGAGACAATTAAGAGATCTTTATTCATGATTAAAAAGCTTAATAAACACTCAACTTATTAAAAGTTTGGAGCGTTTACAAGTAAGCTATAGAGCCTCCAAGTAATAATCATAATTACGAATAAAAGTAAATGTTAGAACCTAGAACCACCCACAAGCGTCAATGGTTGTACCATGATTACAACTATTTAGTAAATCTAAAGGAGAAGAGACATAAATTACTGATATAATAAAAAAGACAAGGGTGAGAAAAATGAATGAAAAGGAATAAAAGATTAAATTATTCCCACAAAAGGGAAGGAAAATCCAGAGGAGTGTAGAATATATGTGAATTTAAGCAATACATTACAACTATTGAAGAATTTTTCTATCATTTTATTCTGGATTGTAGAATATATGTGAATTTAAGCATTACATTACAACTATTGATGAATTTTTCTATCATTTTATTCTTCAATCTCTCTTCTACAAGGTATCAGAGCCTCAGGCTTGTAAATCTAGGAAGAGCTGAGGGATGTATCAACAGCTAGTAGGAAGACTCTCTCCCTCAGCTCTTCCTAATTTGGATGTGCATGGATGACACTTGACACTTATAACATACAATCAGCAGCTCTATCTCTCTCTCTCCCTCAGCTCTTCCAAATTGTAAGTGTCAACAGCTTGTAAATCTAGGAAGAGCTGAGGGATGTATCAACAGCTAGTAGGAAGACTCGTCTATCTCTCTCACACAAGACTGGATGTGTTGTATGTTGTAAGTGTCATAAGCCAATTCATGCAAAATCTAAATTAGGCACATTTGTAAGCTACCAACAAAGTACAACAGTATCTCAAAAGGTCTCGAGGAAAGGGCATATTATTCAAATAAAGCTTAGGGCTAGTACTAGAAACGTATACAGGTGCAGATCATGTTGGATATATGGTTGACAAGATCAATCATCAACGACCTAATATTGTACCTTTCTCAATGAAAATCAGGTAACATGAAGAACTAAAAAATAAAGTTTGAGTAAGCTAGATCCGGTGCGGAAGAATGTCATGTGGCTGGGAGTGTGGTATCTTGTGATTAGAACCATTTGGAAGATTCAAAAGTTCAATGGGATACCCTAATGAGACTTTGTTGTAACAACAAAGCATGCAATCCAATGCAACACAATCGAACAAAGCAAATAGGGATAGACAAATATTTTATTAAGCAGTGTTAAGGATTAGTTTCCTAATCAATTTAGGAATATTTTCCTTCTTTCCTTTTCTCTTTAGTATCCTAATTAGACTCTAACTTTGTTTCCTTTATTTGCTCTAACACTTGTGTATAAATATGTATGTTCCCTCTCTTTTTTAATTAATGAACATCAAATAATTCTTTTTCTCTCTTCCATTAATTGTGAGTCATAGAAGAGATTAGGAATATTAGGGTTAAGGTTTTGCCGTGTGGTCAATTCCGGCAACCCATTTGACAATCGTGTCTCACTCCAATCGCGTTCCAGTCATCGCGAAGCCTCTTGGAAACCATAACCACCGTCAGAACACCCTCGCCACGGGCAACTTTTTCCGGCAAGATTTTCTGACGACCTCCATTCCAGCTAACGAGCACACCAACAAGGCGTCTCACTCCAATCTACCCTTCAGTGGCAACCTCGCCAAAAAATACCCATAAACATGCTCCCACACTCGTCGGCGCATGGCGGGCATTCCAAATACTTATGCCCGATAGGTCTGCCTCCCAGACCAATCACTCCTATACCCCTGGTTTCTACATTTAAGGCCTTGCATCTGTGACTTTTTCCCATTTTTTTTACCTGACAGGCTTTGAAACCCTAGTTTTTTGCCTACATCTCCTTCTCTAATTTTTTTTCCAAGGATCTACTGTATCTACATGCCCTCGGAAGTTGTCCAGAGCTCTCTGGAAGGTGTGTTCCTTCCCAAAGATCTCTAAAACTGTGATTTATGATTTTTCTAGCTTCATGGCTAACAAAGGACCGAGTTTTTCTTCATTTTTGTCTCAAACTCCTATGATCACTGTGAATAAACTCAAAGGGAGCTCATCCACACCTCGAGAGCTATTCTTCGCCGCGGTATAAGGTACCTCCACCTCGTTTCGGGCAGCCAAATGCGCATCCATTTTATGCATTTGCTCGGGCCCGGTAATGCCTCTGCTTGCCTTTCACATTCATCTAGATCCTGGATTCTAGATTATGGAGTCCTTGATAATCTTTTCGGTAATAAGGTCATTTTTTCTTCTCTTACCTTTACTTCTCCTTTACCCATGTTTACTTTAGCTAATCGATCTCAAACCATAGCTAAAGGAATCGGTTTGGCATGCCCTCTTCCTTCCTTACCCTTTACTTCTGTTCTTTATGTTCCTGATTCTCCTTTTAATCTGATTTCCATCAATAAGTTGACTCGTGACCTTAATTGTCTAATTACCTTTTCTTATAACTCTGTAACATTGCAGGACCAGAATATGAGGAGGAAGATTGGCATAGGATGAAAGTCTCGGGTCCTCTTTAATCTCATCTTGCCTTCATCTTCTCACTGCTTGCACTTCCATAGATACTCTTCTCCTTATTCATAGTCGTCTTGGTCATCCGAACATTTCCAAGTTTCGGAGAAAATGGTTATCGTCTTTACAGTTTTGTTACCGATTGAGTGTAGTCGTATCGGCTTAGGAGAAGCATTACTCATGTCCCATTCAACGCCCCAGATCAACGAGACAAAGTCTCGCTCGAGCTCGTCCGCTTATGTTTAGGGTCGCTACGGACTAAATTACACGCTAGGATCGAATCTTTTTATTCTTTTTATAGATGATTATTACCAGTAGCCTTGGCTATTTTTAATGAAAACCAGTGCTGAGTTATTCTCTATTTTCCAGAAGTTTCATACTGAAGTTCGAACTCAATTTAATACTTTCATTCGTATCCTACGAAGTGATAATGTCAAAGAATATCTTTTACCATCATTCTCCACCTTTATGTCCTCTCATGGGATTCTTCATCAGTCCTTTTGTGCTTACACTCTCAGCAAAATGGAAATGGCGAGCGCAAAAGCATCATTTAGTTAAATAGCTTGCACTCCTGCTGCATCATAAGGTTTATGATGTTTTTGGGGATCTTTAACTTAGCTTCATGTTATTTGATAAATCATATGTCCTCCTCTGTTTTACATGATTAGATCCCTCATTCTATCATTTTTCCTAATCAGCCTCTCTTCTGCCTTCCTCCACATGTCTTTGGTTGTATGTGTTTTGTTCATATTCTTACTCTTGGGCAAGACAAGCTTTCCATAAAGCCTGAGTGTCTTCTTTAGGTTATTAACAGGCTTGGAGGGTTATAGATGTTATTCTACTGACATAAATCGGTATTTTATCTCTGCTGATGTCACTTTCTTTGAGGATTCCTCTTTCTTCTCATCTGCCGAGCGTCCTCATGTTTTAGATGTCTTACGTGTCCTTCTTATCTTACCATCTCCAAATTTCTCTTCTCCACCTATGGACGTCGTGCCTCAACCACTTCAGGTTTATATTGTCGTCCTCGTCCCCCTACAAGGCCTCTTATTGATTCATCTTCTATGTCATCGCCATCTCCTGCTTTGGTTATGCAATCGCCTGATGATCTACCTATTACCACTTTCGAGCTTGATCGGCTACACTTGTAACTCCCACATCCACATTTTATAATTTTCCTAAGCTATCATCATTTATCTTTACCTACTTTGCATTTGTTTCACTTGTCTTATGTCTCGCTCCTCAGCGCTAGTGGGGCTCTCTCATTCGAAGTGGAAGCAGGTGATGATTGTGAGAAATGGATGCTCTTTACTCGATGGCACATGGGGTTGTGCCTCTTCTCTGCGAGTCTCCTATAGGTTGTCCTTGGATTTATACAGTGAAGGTGGGACCTGATGGCCAGGTAGATCGGCTTTAAGGACCGTTTGGTTACCAAAGTTCTCTCATGCAATTTGTAAGGCTGGTTTTGTTCATTCACGGTAGGTGTTCTCTTTTCACCAAAGAAACGGAAGGTGACTCTTTTATAATAGTCCTCATTTATGTTGATGATATGATTATTACGAGAAATGATCCAGCCATAGAAGCGATTGAAAGTATTTTTGAATTCTCGGTTTAAGATAAAGAAGGATCTTGGGAAGCTCAGTATTTCCTTGGAATCGGTGGCACGTTGAAGCGAGGGGATAAGCATCTACGAGGAGAAAATACACTTGACCTTGATGAAGCGGGACTTAGGGATGGCTCTGTTTCGCCTTGATAGAGACAGGAACTTGAAGCTTTCCATAACTCGGGAGCTACTCAAAGATCAGCTGAAATGCGAGACTCATTGGAAAGCTTATATACTGCTTAGTCCACCAGGGCCGGATATTCAATACCGAGTTCATCACCTTAGTCGATTCTTAAGCTGACAGAAAAGAAACCTCACTATGAAACTGCAATTCATATCCTTAAGTATACGAAGGATCACAGGCGAGGACTATTTTTCGGCTAAAATGACTTGAGCCTAACGGCTGTGATGCAGTTGATTGGATGTAGTGACTGTTGATCGGTCATGGGTTGTGTGTTTATTGGGAAGTCATTGATCTCATGGAAGGCGGAACAAACCAGTTATCACGTTCTCAATGAAGGCGAATATAGAGTAAGCGTGGTAACTTGCGAACTCACATGGTTGAGATATATCTTGAAGACTTAGGGGTTGAGTTCTCCCACTGCTTTAAGCTTCTTTGTGATAACAAAATTTGCACTTCACATATTTGCTAATCCGTCTTTCATGAAAGAACCCGAGCTTACGTTAAGTGGATTGTCATGTTGCGAGGATGAAATCCAAGCGACGATTAACCATTTGCGATTCCTGACTTGAGCTTCGAATCGTGACATATTCACTAAGCCACTTGGCAAGAGCAATTTTCAATTTCACCTCAGCAAGTTGGGCATTCATGACATCCATGCCCCAACTTGAGGGGGAGTATTGGAGATCACGAAAAATTCAAACTGGAAATGGTTCGTATATTAGGTTAGGATTATGATCCTCTTGTTTTGAATTTAGAATTAGTTGGTTACTCTCAGGTTAGTATGGTGAGATATTTAAGTTTAGACATACGCCACTTTCTATATATGGGAAGGCACACTTGGTAAAACAAATATACAAAATATGATAGATTTCATAGCCTAAATCACTATCCACTTCTCTTGCATTTTAACATAGATTCGAACTATTATGATCTGTTTATAGGTGGCAGAGATTGCCTATGTTAAGCTTGCTTCCCTCATGGTTCTTATCATTCTTTTATTACTTTTTGATTGGAATTAAAGAATGTCTTCCTTCGTAGGTGATCTCGCGCCGAGAAGGTATATAGGGACAATTAGCGTGATTTTGTTTTTCGAGTCTGGTTTGATATGTAAGCTACATCATTCTTTATATGGTCTGAAGCAGTCTCCACCAAGGCTTGGTTTAATTTGGTTTAGCTCGATGGTCGAGTTTGACATGATTCGATCTAATGAACCAACATTCCAGTTTTTATCATCCATACCTGCAGGACATTGTATTTACTTGGTTGTTTATGGATGACATTGTCATTATAAATGCGACAGATAGTGAAGCTTCAATATTACCTCTTGACCACTTTTCGGACACAAGAGTTAGGGAAACTTAAGTACTTTCAAGGAATTAAGGTAGCTAAGTCTGATTCCGGTGTGTTATTTCTCAAAGTAAGTATACCTTAGATATATTAGAGGACACGTGTATGTTAGGCTTGTAAAGACATAAACCAAACTCTTATTGATAAAGATGTCAGACTTATACGAGGAGCCAAAGAGGGTATAAGATCGAGGGAGATATCGGCGATTTGTAGTTCATAGAGCCCATCTGCTTATCCCTTGACGGCATTTCTTTTCTTGTGGTGTAGTTGAGTCGGTTCTTCACAATCACCTTGTGATAGACCTTTGGGATCTTCTGATTCATATTTTTCGTTATGTTGGGCGTCGAGGTCGAGGGTGTTGTATGAATAGGGTCGTACCGGATTGTTAAATTTATAGTCATGCGGGTAGAGGCGAGCTCACCAGCTGATGGACTACATCGGTGTGTGCATTCATTAGAATGGCTTAATATCCTAGAAGAGTAAGAAACGGGATGTAGTAGTCAGATATAGTGCTGAAGTCAAGTATCGAGCTATGGCCTTAGCAACATGTGAACTCATATGGCTAAAGCATCTCCTCGAGGGTCCCGGTTGGGCGGGATGAGACGGATGGAAACATATGTGATGTCCAATGTAGCGCATGTTCGTGAGCCAGGTCTTGTAGGATGACCAATTACATCGAAGTTGATTGTCACTTTATCAAAGAGAAGATTACATCGGGATGCATGACTACTAGTTTTGTCAACTCTAATGACCCGACTAACGAGATATCTTAAGTCGGAAGTGCTTTGGATAAAGTATATATGTGACGAGCAGTGCGTTTATTGTCATGCTCAGAACGAGGGGAGTGTTAAGGATTAGTTTCCTAATCCATTTTGGAATCTTTTCCTTCTTTCCTTTTCTCTTTGGTCTTCTTAATTAGACTCTAACTCTATTTCCTTTATTTGCTATAACACTTATGTATAAATATGTATGTTCCCTCTCTTTGTTAATTAATGAAAATCAAAGAATTCTTTTTCTCTTCACAAGGAGAAACTAGATAGTGGATTGATCAATACTCCTTATGCAATTGCCAACTTGTAGATACACTTACCAAATGTTTAAGCAGTACTATGTTTCAAGCAAGTGTATCTAAGTTGGGAATGGAGCATCTATTTACCAACTTAAGGGGAGTGTGGAAAAGTGAAATTAGAAAGCTGTGATTGTATAATGTTGTAATTAGAAGTAAATTAGAAAAATCCCATTATTAAAGGGATGGTCTGTAATTAGTATAGGAAGGTTACTAATTTTAGTACTTGGAATATGTGTACATATAGGTCTCCATACAAACTAAAAGGAAGAAGAATTCTTTATCATTTTATTCTTCAATCTCCTGTCTACATGTTCCCTTTTTCCCATTCCCACACCTCACCAACCTCCCCGCACCCTGACAAGGAAAAAAGGGGAAATTTGGTTGTAACCTAGAAATAAAAACTTGAGCCATGGAAACAGCAACAAAGTACACCATTTTCAAAACTTCAAGCAATTATCAATGTAATGTCTTCAACAGCAAGATAACACAGAAAGATTGTTTATGTTTGAGGTAATACTGCCAGCAGATTAAAATTCAGTCTAGCAGAAGAAAATATAAAATGCTGTGACCATAGTTAACCAAATTATACAGTAAATGTTAAAAGCAAGGGCAGAAGAAAAGTATATGAGACCATGTTAGATGCATACTGCATAATCTTCTAAACTTTTCATACCATACCTCAGGTGCAACATAATTTGGGGTTCCACATGTGGTATGAAGAAGTCCAACTCCCTGACATGGATATAAACATAAACAATCGAGTGAACACACATACAAACACAGATTCAAATGGTTAAAGGCAGAATGATCCAGTGTCATCTGGTGCAAAACAATAACAATCATGCTTACTTGTTTAGGCAATGCACTAAGTCCAAAATCAGAAACCTTCAAATCTCCATTTGAATCAAGAAGTAGATTTTCAGGCTAAAATAAAAGGAGAAGCAAAGAAGGATTACAAGGGATCGGAACATTATCGCATGAATTCAAATCAACAGAAGAGATGAGTCACATGATAAACATTGTGATGCACCTTCAGATCTCTGTGGTACACACCCTTACTGTGACAATGTGATACAGCATTTATAAGCTGCTGAAAGTATCGTATGGATTCATTTTCCGAAAGTCTTCTTTGGTGAACCTGTATATGCATGGCAAGCATAAACAAGAATATTCTGAATCAGAAATGATGAATAGGTTTTGACCAGAATGATACTTTTGGAATGCTGTGCAAAACCTACAAGCTTAAAGAAAGTTGCTGATATTCCAGTAACAGCTGAATGCAATTTTTTTTATTTTTTGATAGGTAAGAAGAAAATATATTCAAAAAGAAACAATAGAGCCTAAAAGGCAGCCCTGACCAACGTATACGGGACGTGTACGGAGAGGCAAAGCCCTAAACAAGGGCTCGATCAAAAACCATACCAGCCCGACAAAAGCTAAAATGAAAAAATGTAATATTAACAGTACATTAAAATGGGTAATAAATGCAATATTACTTACCCATCCCACTAACCCATATCTAAACTTACACATATCAACAAAAATGTAACTTGGTGACCAACCTTTATATTCAATAAGTCAATTCAGGAACAATTAAAATGCACTTATAGGATTGTTATAAGCGTGTGAAATGTTAAAACAAAGCTACAACAGAGAAACTAATATAATCAATGAAATAGCACTTACTCATAACAGAATGCAACATCAACAAGAATGCTTAAAGTCACAATATATTCCAGGAAACAAAGATGAAAAAAAAAAATGAATCTCAGATGTTACAGAAGTACCACTCAATGACAAACCAGGGTCTGGAATTGAAAGTCCTCTCTTCACTCAACTATAATGGAATTCTATCAAAGTCAGTAGATAGGCCCACACATTTTACTAAAATATTAAATAATTATCATATTTCTTTCCAGCTTACAATATCAAATGAAAGCAGAGAGGGCAAGGCCGACCAGAAACTACTGGCTATGGTGCAGTAGGGTGACATATATGAAAATGCAGGTAAGCCACCCCTGGCTCTAAGGAAGAACAATGACCTCTTTGTTGAGTTTTGGGGGTGGGAAATTTCCTTTTTAGTTTTCTTGGTCTTTCTTTGAAGTGCCTTTCCAAGTCTTCTACCATTTACAATGTGGTAATGAAGAGATTAAACAAAAAGCAATTGATGTTGAAAGCAACAACACCTCCTAAAGAGTGGTAGGCTAATTTTGATAAAGAGTACTCCATCAAACTTGCCAATTTATTTTATAAGCTCTTTTAGTTATTCCAAGAGAAGTACAAGTGAGATTAGAAAAAAATGGGAGGAAGGGGGAGAGAGAGAAGGGAGAGAACAAAAATACAAAACATTTGGAGAAATGGTCAATCATTTGCTAGGATACGAGGAGAAAGGGCCTTGGCATCAAGCTCAACTACTCTTAAATAAAACTTTGTTCAGTAAATGGTGCTGAAGATTTGCTCCAAAAACAGAGTTGTTATAGACATGGGATACCGTTGAGAAGTTTGAGGAAGAAATGAGAGATTGGTATTCATGTGCGAGGAAGGATGTTTATGAAATGGTATATAGAAAGTTATAATGAGAGGATGGGAAAACTTTAAATTTGAAATGAATGGAAGGAGAGTGGGGTACCCAGAAAGATGCTTGGAGCAGCATTTCACCTTTTTTTTTTTTATAGGTAAAGAGATGTATATTAAAACCCAACAAGAGAGGAGCCAAAAAGCTGACCAGGTATACGGGGGCTATACAAAGGGAACAGAGGCCTATACAAGAGACATAAAAACAAAACAACACCTCCCCAGGCCTAAACTGCATTATTAGAGAATACACAAAAGGTGCCCACAAATAGAGGTCCATATTAGGAAAAGAGCTAGCCTAGGAAGTTAGAGAGCTAATAAAAGAGAGCTTCAACCTATCGTAAGAGAAAGTAGCATCGTAGAACACAATTTTGTTTCTCTCCTTCCAAATTGCCCAAATTAGACTGAGAGGAGCCGCCTTCCAAATTTTTCTTGCATGCTTCGTTACTCGAAAGGCATTCTAGCAAAGAAGCAAGTCTCTAACCAATTGAGGACAGGCCCAAGCAACTCTTGTAACAAAGGTTAGGGCTGCAAAAAGGCCCCAAATCTTTGGGTAGTGGACCAAAAGATGCTCAAGCTCTTCTTCATTTTTCCTACACAAAGGGCATTTCACCTTTGTGTGTGTTTGTCCATTCCTTGATCTTTTGCTACTTCTAAGCAGCTTAGATGACTAGCACTGAGGAATGGTGGGGACAAGTTGATTTGGAGGGAACTCCATGAAGCATTTTGGAACTTGTGGGCTCAATGAAAGTGGACTTATCTGTGTGGCAAGCTTGTGCTTAGACCCATTAAATAGTGGCAGTTAGACCTTAGTGCATCAATGCTATTTTTATAGAAGTGAGGAAGAATCAACTAACTGAAATCAAGGATTGTTTAGAACTTCCAGTTCTTTCTTTCTTTCTGTTTCTTTTTTTTTTTAACTCCATCTTCCACAAGAGAAGCTTTATTGAGCTGGATGGAAGTTTTGCAGGAAAGGACAGGAAAGCTCGGAGAATTGCTCCATTGTGCTAATTGTGCTGGACATCACTCCATTTTCCTTGTTATACTCGGTTGGTTTGTTGGGCATTGGTTAAGGGGAGGGAGATCTTCTTTGTTTCTATTTTTTCTTTTCTTTTTCTTTTTTCTTTTTACTTTTTCTTTTTCTGTTTTTTATTTTGTGTGTTATGAGACTTATTTTGTAAATTGCATGTGCACTTTAGTTATGCTTTTTGGCTGGGTACTTGTAATAAAAATTATCTTTCCTTATCAAAAAATACATACCATTCATCCTCTCTACAATATTGTTTTGTATCCACTTTATCTGTGCACACAACTATAGATTTCAAGAGGTATAAATTTTATAAGCAATGACTCCTACTCTTCTTTAATTCAAAATATGAATAATACAAATAACATGTTCAGTCCATAAAACATCTCGTCACTCTGAGGTAAATCCAAAAATGAAAAAGTTATAAATTAAAGTGTACTAGAAATGAGAAAAGCAACCTGTAGCTTCTAGTTTTCTTATAGATGCAGAAAGTAATACGTAGCTCCCATTCAAAACAAGCCTTCTATATAATAGATTCAACAATATGATATGACTTCACTTCAAAACTCACCATGCAAACTTAAGTGACTGCTTGGAAGATAATCATTTCCTATGCACCCATATAAGAATGAAGTCTCACAATTTTATCAAATGGTTCTCCGCTAGTGACAACTCCAAGAACAATATATATCTTTGTCTAAGCTGGCCAGGACCTAACAAGAAAGATATATGAACATAGAAATCATCAGAGAGAGAGAAAAAAGTTTAATTGATACACTAATGGAACTGTTGGACAACTAATTTTCCTAAAAGTTTATGTTTAAGCCCACAATATATATTATGCACTCTAACAATTACCAGAAAGAAGGAAATTTCACAACATCACATTATACACTACAAAAAAAGTCGAACATACCTCATGCAATCTAACTATGTTAGGGTGCCTCACAATCTTCATTATGGATATCTCTTGTTTAATCTGGAAAGAACTAACAAACAGGTTAGTTGAACAATCAAGTGATCTACATAGAAAATGAAGAAGAATAAAAAAAGCTCAACAACAATATTTTTGTGTCTACTTGATTATGCATCTCCATGTTAACTGGCTGTCAAGAAATTGTAATCAGTTATATATCATTGCCACCCCCATGTAGCTTGTTGATGCAAATACTAATCATGGAATCTGTCTTACATATTTCCTGATTCACTTTAGAAGCATTAATCATTTCATGCTACTTTGTTGGAAGAGCCTTTAAACTATTTACCCAGTAATGTAAGATATAAAGAAGAGGGGTACCAAACTAACAAAGATCAATGAACTGAAATTTTGAAACCTCAAAAATAAGAAATGACAAGACAATATATTGCAACCACAGAAAAAAGTTGAAATAATGACAGTAATTGCAACAATGAGGTCCTTACGGTTATTATATTGCAGAGGTGACACACATCTTATTCATCTCTACCCTGGCCTTCATTCTAAAACCATATCACATAGGATTAAGCCACTTTCACCACTCTGTAAGCTTATATGAAGTAAGACATAATGTTAGTAGCTACATATGAAGTAAGACATAATGTTAGTAGCTACATTTGTTGTATGCACTCATACTAAATCCACCCATCTTACAGCAACATGCTACAACATCACTCAATATTTCATGTCCTCAGTCAAGTTATCATTCCTCTGCTAAGCACATTCATTTCCCCTATTATAGTGTGCATTTTCAGAAATGAAAATCCAATTGACTTCATTAAGGTGTCCACACTGCTTAAAAAAAATAAGATACCTCTCTGAAAATTTTCAACCAATTTCATTTTCTACGAATGACAGTAATTCATTCATTCAATAGCCAATAATCACTGGAAAATTGAAATTTTCACTTCAGTGTCCACCCAAAGCGGTTATGAGGTAGATTTCACTTTGCTGACTTTAGGAAGAGAGATAATAATGAGTAAGGTGTCGTTTGGCTACAATTTAAGAAATACTTCATTCGTATTTTTAGGAGCTGCAATCAATGCATTTTCCACTTCTAAACCTGCTCAAGTAACCAGGGAAATCGAAAACGCAATATACAGCTACTGTTAAAAAGTTGATGCATAAAAAGAGAATGATTGACGATCAAACGTACAGGGCAGAAGAGATATATACATGCATACAATATATGAAAATAAAATAAATCCAAATTCATAAAGCAAGAGAAATTTGTTACCTGATCGACCATCCTATGCTTAAGAATGGTGGACTTTGCCATAACCTTCATAGCTACGTTCTCCCCAGTCTCGGTGTTGTGCGCAAATTTAACTTTGGCGAAAGTTCCTTCGCCAATTGTTCGGCCGACCTCATACTTCCCAACCTTTCTGTTCTTCTTCATGGTGATTTCCACGCTGATTGCCGGAACAACAGCGTTTGCTTCGGTTATCGATCAAAATAGAGAGATCTGCCGATCAATAAATATGTAAATTACCGGGGACTGACCATGAATTTGGAGAAAATCGGAAAACGAATTGATTGCAAACAAGAAAAAAAAAAAGTGTACTGTTGTTGAGAAAATGAAGGAGAAGAGAATGCAAAAGAAAAATCAGCCTTGTCTTTTTCCTTTTTTTTTCCTTTTTCCCGGAAGAAAAAAATAGTAGAATGCACAGTTTATTTACGGATGGGAAGGCGGACAAAAGAAGGAAACAGCAGTTACAGGGTTTTTTTTTAAATTCACTTTTCTGGTTTCTTTTTCTTGGGAATCAAACGGAGAACAACTCGGAAAACCAAAAGGGAAACGAAAGTGAAGACCTGGAGGGATAATTGGCACAATTACTGACGAAAGCACAGTGAGCTGGATTCCGTCAGCACCGACGGCGACGTATCGTATGTAAAGAGGAAGCGTTCGCCGACGGTGATAGCTGAAGCTGAGCTGTCAAAACTCGGACGCTGATCCTCTTGCGGAAAAACTCAAAACTTTTGTTTAAACCATATTTTTAAATAAGGAAAATTATATATTATTAAGGAAATTAAAATGAGGACGCAAAGGAGAAGGGGCAATCATTTAATGCATGTTTTGTTTTACGGGTTTTTTAATTTGCTTTTTAATACTGATAACACATTTTGGATACAAAGTTTTTTTTTTTCTGATGGAGACACAAAAACACTGAATTAAATTATTTTTAAGGAGAATATCGAAATAGGATTTTCTGTATTTTTTGAGATTAACTCGTTTTTTAGTTTAGGTAAATAAATGAACTTCTAAACGTAGAAGTTTAGAAAACGACGGGTCGCCGTGTTTCTAGTAAAGAATTTGAAGATGTCTAATGATAAGTCCACCTAATCTCTCGGGGCGGTTGATAATTGCCCCTCTCCCGTGCTCATCTTATGTCATTATATACTTAAAACTTAATACAAAATTGTGTTGCTCGTTGTGAAACCATGGAACAAAGTATCGGTAATTATGAATATATTGATACTTGGATTTTATGAATATATTATAAATATCGTAAATATCGATGAATATTTTAAACGAATTACAAAAATCACTTTAGTATAAAAATACATAAATAAATAAATATATATATATATTTATTGAAGGCGATATTTATTATAATTTACTTAGAAAAATTATATTATAATAGTCATTTAAAATAAAAATGAGAAGGCGGAGTATGAAACTTCCGTTAAGATTGTTGCAAATGCTGGTGAGCAACGATATTATCTTTAAATATTAAGATAAATCGCGAAAAAAAAAAGGTAAAGTCGAATGGAGAACTTTGATATATACGAATGAGGTTGTAAAATATATATATGATTTTAAGAATTGTTATAGAATTTTTTGGAGTTAAAATAGACGTGAATTGTCGAAAATGTTGTGATTTAATTATAGCGGATTGAATTTGATTAAGTCGAAATGGCGTATATATCACCAGATGTTCACCGATATTTTAGGAAATTCGATTGTCTGGCGTGAGATATATACCGATATTTGACGAAATATCGAAAATTCGGATATTTAGTTTGAAATATTGTGATTTTCTTGATTTTTGCCGTTTTTGACGAGTGAAGTCGATTAAGCAATGCGTGTCGGTCTGAAATGATATCAGATCTTGACGATATATCGATCGATATGTCCAGATTTTTATTCGCCCAAGTGAAGCGAAAAATTATTTTATTCAAATCACGGTTTTACACTTATTCTAAAAACGATTTTGATTTAAAGTGCTTTGAATGTTAATAAAATTTTATAGATTTAAAAAAAAATATTTGTAATTTGTAACAAATAAGTGATTTTCTAACATAATTTACACTTTCATACTTTTAGAAGTATTTTTAATTTTATAGAAGTATTTAATTCTCCAAAACTTATGTTTTTATAAATATATTTTCTTAAAATGTTTTATATAGTATCCAAATGTCTATAATTTTCATAATTTCCTAATCAGTATTTGTTTATTTGATTTTACAATGACGACCCATTAGACTAGATAATAATATCCATATAAGAAGAGTAGATGATTGTAATTTGTATTCACCTTAACTCTAAGAAATGTTTGTCTATTTGATTTTACAATTTCATAAAAACAGATTTTAAAAATATAAAAAAAAATTATCAATTATAAGCATTTCCAAGTTAAAAAAATACAAGACATTCAAGAATACATTATAATAAAATGATTATCAAAAAAATTGATTTTAAATATATATATATATATATATATATATATATATATATATATATATATATATATATATATATATATACTCTATATTTAGACAATTATCTGAAATCACCTACATAGTGTCTAAATTATAAACAGCCATAAAATAATAAAGAAAAAAGATTACCTTTGCTTGATCTTTTCAATGTGAAAAGAATTGATTGTTTTTTCAACCTCTCCCAAGAATCGAATCGCGAATTTAAGATTAAATTAATAATTTTGCTTTGAAAATAATTTTCTATTAAAATAAGCAGGTGAGAGGTGTGATGAAAGCCCACCCACCTGTTATCGAATTAATCTTATAAATAATAATTATTTGAAAATGAACATCGCATAATTTGTCATATCTTATGGATTTTGCTTACGTGGTATTCTGATTTCGTGAAATAAAAAATAATTATTTAATAATATATAATAATTGTAATTGGTTTTAAAGAAGAATAATTTTATTGATTCAAATTAATAATATATTACATAAAAACATAATCAAATGATGATTTTTAAGTTACAAAAATAATTAAAAATCCCAATCTTTCTATTTAAGAAAATTGGGTTAAAAAAATGACAAAAGAAAGAGAGAAGTAACCGGGTTTTTTTCATTTCATGTTTAAATATATAATTAATGTAATTTAATATTTAAAACATTGAAGTAATTATGTCCATTTGATTGGTTTGACAATTTAAAGTTTAATAATTATGGCTACATTCTTTCAAAAAAAATAATAATAATAATCGTGGCTACATTAATAAGAATTACGCGCCATTTTACTCCAACCTCATAGTCTTCTTTGAAGACATCTTACTATCTTGGTTTCACTTAGGGAGGGATCGATGCCAAAAAAATATAACGATTCTTAACTAAGATTATTAGAAGAATAATATCGTATAATTGAATTTCTAAATTAATAATACGTATGTCGCCCAGAAGCGACTCCGATGGGAGTTATCAAAATGAGGTGTCGAGATATTTTATAGCGCGAGCAGTGTTGCAATCTGCATGAATAATGTTTTTGCTCTAATGATAGGTGTCAAAATGGGGTATCATTTTAATAATTAAATGTTTTTTTATTAAAAAAATATTATTAAAAACTTTCTTGAATATGGAATAGAATATAGCGGATTGAGAAGCAGTGATCATGCATTTGTTATTTCTGACATAATTCTCTTGAAGTTGTCGGAAATATCTTGTGCCACCAAAGCGGCTGGATGACATTTTCTTGCCTCGTCTGCATAGGTTGGGCGCGATTTTTGTCTTTAAGGTGTCATTTTAGTCGTTATGGGAATGACACTTCTAATAGCAACTCTCATTGGAGTTGCTCTTAGCATTACAAAGACCACACAATCATAATAAAAACCAAAATATCGATAAAAATTTTCAACACATAAATGTTTCAGTTCTCAACTCAGGTTGGGAATAAGGTCTAATTAAGGCAATGAGATACGATATCATTATAGGATATATATATATATATGTATATATATATATATATATATATATATATATATATATATATATATGCTAAATTATTTTATAAAAATAAAATACAAAAACAATTAACCAATAATCAAATGATCCAATAAATATATTATAAAATAATAACTTTATTAAAGCAAAGAGACATATCAATTCGCATTTTAGTAAAAACATATCTCGCATGAAAACCGCAGTATTTAATATCGATCTCAAAAGCAATGGATCAATAATCAAAGAACCCAATAAATACATTATAAAATAATAACTTTATTAAAACAAATAAGATATCAATCTATATCATAGAGAAAAACATACTTGCATGGATCAAGAATTGTCAGACCGCTATTACCTCATATGATTTGCAAAGTAGAATGAGATCAAAGAAAAGCTGTTAGAAATAAAGCATTTAATATTTCCTTATCCCCAAGTGTGTCCTACTAAAACCCTCAGATATTATTCTAAAGGTTTCCATTTACTCATATAGATAAAGCACAAGGAAACAATTGGGCTTTAGTCCAATGGGTTTACCAATAGCCAGTTAATATTAAACATCCTATAAATGACTCATAATTAACATGCACAATATTACAATTAAAATTGTGATATGATTATGCTTAGTCCATAGATTAATAAATTAATTTAACATTATCCCACTTGGATGACACACTCATAACTCAAATGCTTTGGCCAGCCAGGATTTACCCATAACCAATCATATACAATTAACACACCGAAATGACGACAAATCATACATAATTAGGCGCCTTACTGACCAAAAATCATAACTTAAATGTTTCAACAAGAGAAAGCCATGTTTCTAATACCAATCATATACAATTAATACACCGAGATGATGCATAAATCGTACATAATCAGGTGTTACTGATCTAGAAGCATTTCAATGACAAGAGTATTAATTCAATAAAAAGAGAAAACATCATTTTATCATTCATTCCTGGCTAAAAATGGACATAACATTATAAGAAAATAACAACGTCAAATGTGCATATAATAAATGAAAAACATGAGTTTTCCTTACAAAATACATGCGGGAAAGCAAAAACTCCTACTAAAGAAAGATTCTAGCTTCACCAATCCTAATAAGTGACATGTTCTGAAAACACGAATAAAAAGCCTTTAGTTAATGCCTGCTTCCATATGCTGCCGAGGCGTATGCTCAACTCGAAATGATGACTCTCAGAATCCTCTCTTTCACAAGAATCCCTACATCAATGCTCGGGAGCGAGAAGTGCCCTAGTGTTCCTAAGGAAGATACATCTACTCACATCACGTAATTGCCTCTACTACCTAAAATAAGAGTGAACAACCCCAAAGTCAAATGAAGTTTCATAACCATATTTGCACTTAATGCTGGCCCTCATAACATGCCACATACTTCATTTCCGATGGTATGAAGCTGTGCGTATGCTTAACACTTTTCCACGAAGTAGCCTTATCTTACCATCATAAGATATACAAGAAGTTAACTTTTTATCATCTACGAACCCAGATAATCTAATCACTGGGAAACCAACCACCCCAAGAGTGTCAAGACCCCCTAATATGTCAATATAGAGATCCTCGGGTACTCAAGATATCTCAAAACTTTCTTAGTCAGCTTCCAATTGCTTTGACCAGATCACTCAAGTAATTCGCTTAACACGTCGAGGTGAACAAAAGCAATATCGTGACGCGGTGCATACTGAGCGGCCATCAAGTTGCCTGTCTGTCCTAAGAATAAAGAGATTTCTTTCATCCGATCTTTCTCAATATTATTCTAAGCGCTGACATCGAATTCCTTTGGAAGACCTGCCACCTCGACAATTGGTGCTCGGAAGAAGAACGCGATCGCGATATCAACCTTCACGCTCAACATACACTTGTTGAGACAATCTCAGAATGTCATTAGGTTTATCGCGAAGTATCTGGATGCCTAAGACATGAGATGCTTCCCCAAGGTCGTTCATATCAAAATGGCTAAACAATAATTGTTTTGTCTCAATCAACATGTCAAGATTACTGGTCAGGATTAAAATATCATCAAAATATAAAACTAAGAATATGTATTTGCTTCAATCGACCTTCATATATATGCATCGACGATCATGTGTTCTCCTTAAACCATCGGCATGACAACTTCATCAAACTTGAGACATACCATTGCCTAGGAAACTCGTTTTTAGACTATAAATGGATTTCTGAGCTTAGGTTTACTTTAATTGATTCATTTCGTAAGTGGCTACTGGATGTCGTAAACAAATGAGCTGAGTTCAGAAGGGAAGCAACAAAAATGTGAATAAAACTAGACGCTCCGAACATAATTCTCTTAGCTCGTCAGTAATTAACATCATCCTCAAAATAGATAGCTCAATATGACTCAATCACTTTGGTGGTGTGCGACGGGCAATAAAACCTGAAACCTCTTGATCCCACATAATAACTAATAAAGTACCCACTAATGGTTTTTATATCAAGTTTCGTGGATTGCGGGTTGTACGACCTCACTTCCACCTTGAAGCCCTAAACATGGAAGTGATGAAGACTAAGCTTCTTTTGTTGACCATAGCTCATATGGAGTCTTAGGAAAAGACTTACTAGGCATAGGTGTCAAAAACTGATAAATCAAGATCTGAAATAATCTAATCCTTAATTAATCTCTCAATTCTTCTGGAAATATAACTCATTACTCGTGTCAAAGAATAGAAGACTTTTCTTTCAATCTCAAACACTTAACAATATTAACAGTAGGAGAAAAAGAAATCAAACTATACAACTCTAATCAGCAAAGATTCCCATAAAGTGTTCAATTGCTAATCAATAAAGAGTCTCAATATAAATTAACTTTTCCAATTCCAAAAGAAAACTATATTAAAGTATATCCAAAATAGGTATAGATATTAAATTTATTCTAATGGAGGGTATGAATGCCACATTTTGCAAAAAAAAAAAAAAAAAAAGTATTAAGATGCAATCTAACAATTCCTAAAGAAACAACTCGAACTCTTATGTCGTTTCCCATGAACATGTACTACTCCCGACTAGCCGGACTCCTACTTATCATCACCTTATTTCTCTCCAATATCCCCAATCCTTCACAATCATTTTATGCCCAAACCTAGGCAACAGTTGCATTTTCCCTTAAACCCCTTTCATTCTCGGGGCATTGGAAGTAAGACGATTCTCATGATTACCCCACACTGAAGATTCTACTCTCGACATACTTCCTTCTAATTGGAAGTCAGACATAAGGATACTTCTCTTCTAACCCTAATCCTCGGGCAGCTTGTTATGACCAAATCAGATGATGTGATCGCATGCCAAACTCGGTGTCGCCACCAAGAACTTTTCGCCCCGACAACGATCGCTGAAAAAACTATAAAACCACTTCATATGCATGTACCTGAATTTGTTCTTTTAGAATGTATTCATTAAAATTGAGTTGGTGGTCTTGATCACTTGGCACAAGTCGTGAAGTAATAAAGTGGATATTTAAAGTCCGTATATCGCTCTATGATAAGGATGATAAATCAAAGACTAACTACTCCAATTACTCAAGATCATTTCTATTTGAACTCACTAATATAATGATAAGAGGGACTAAAATGTAGTCCTAGATTGAAATCTTAAATATATAAAAGTAAAGTTTAATAAAATTGGGGTTGAGGATTCACTTAGTGAGACAAAACTAGACATGGATCAATTAGTAATAATCACTTTCTGCATCTTTTCAATTCATAAATTAACCATAAATCGAAAACTGAAATATTAAAGATGTTAGTGATACTTTGAATTTCCATCAACTATACTTTTCACCGATTAAAGGTTCATATTCATTTATGATATATGATTTTAATCACCATTTTTGTAATATGTAACTTCTTCTAAGATTTGGGTATTTTTCATTTAAGTATTTTCATTTTCGCATTCACACCATCTTAGGGACTAAAAAAAAAAATCTCGGCCTTTACAGACGTAATATCGCAAGATTTCCACCTGATTGACACTTTATCCAATACGATGAAAATTTCCATCTCCTGACAGATTCATAACACGCAGATCGTAATCATCAAAGCAGAAAGATGGAGACCTCCTGAGGATTAAATAGATATCATTCAACCATCCTCAACTTATAAGTAGTTGGTGATCTATTTGAGTAATCCTTCAAAGTTCATTAGTTTCATAGTATTAGTCTACCATACCCATAAGGAACTGCTTTACGCTCTTAGGATTCTCAATTTCTGTGTCACTCAGAGGGCCTCTTGGAAATCGTAAATGGATGGCGCATCTTTGCATCGGGTACACTATGATCAAGATCGAGAACAAGCAATTTATAAACAATATCAATCAAATAAATTCAAGAATTGTAATTAAAGCTTTCAGACACCTTATACAGAAAAAATGACTATCATCAATGACCCATTTCCAGTGAGCTCAATTTTTCAAAACTGGTTCACTCATGTCAATGACTAACTAATTAGGAATATTTTCTTAAAATGTTTTATATAGTATCCAAATGTCTATAATTTTCATAATTTCCTAATCAGTATTTGTTTATTTGATTTTACTATGACGATCCATTAGACTAGATAATAATATCCATATAAGAAGGAAGTAGATGATTGTAATTGTATTCACCTTAACTCTCTAAGAAATGTTTTTCTATTTGATTTTACACTTCATAAAAATATGTTTTAAAATATAGTGAATACCAATTATAAAAATATTCCTTAGCTCAATTAGTAAACATTCAAGTTAAAAAATACAAGACATTCAAAAGATCTAAGTCTTAATGAAAAAGTTTTACTAAATTATAATAAAATGGATATAAAAATATTGACTTTAAATATATATATATAGATATATTTGAACCAATTATCTCAAAATCACCTTACATAGTGTCTAAATTATAAACAGCCATAAAATAATAAGGAAAAAATATTACTTTTGCTTGACTTGATCTTTTCAATGTGAAAAGAATTGATTGTTTTTTCAACCTCTCCCAATGTAAGATTAAATTAATAATTTTGCTTTGAAACCGAGAATAATTTTCTATTAAAATAAGCAGGTGAGAGGTGTGATGAAAGCCTACTCACCTGTTATCGAATTATTCTTATAAATAATAATTATTTGAAAATGAAGATAGCATAATTTGTCATATCTTATGGATTTTGCTCACGTGGTATTTTGATTTCAAAATAAAAACATTATTTAATAATGTATAATAATTGTAATTATTTTAAAAAATAATAATTTTATTGATTCAAACTATAATATATTATATAAAAATATATAATTAAAAGAAACATTTCCAGTCAAAATGATTAAAAAATCAATATTTTTATTTAAGAAAAATGGGTTAAAAAAAAACATGACAAAAGAAAGAGAGAAGTAACCGGGTTTTTTTCATTTCATGTTTAAATATATAATAAATGTAATTTAATATTTAAAACATTGAAGTAATTATGTCCATTTTATTAGTTTGACAATTTAAAGTTTAATAATTGGGGCTACATTCTTTCAAAAAACAAATAATAATAATTGTGGCCACATTAATAAGAATTACGCGCCATTTTACTCTAACCTCGTAGTCTTCTTTGAAGACATCTTACTATCTTAGTTTCACATGGATGTAACCCAAAAATATAACGATTATTAACTAGATTCTGACGGACGAATATCATGTAATTGAATTTCTAAATTAGTAAAACGTACGTCCTTTTGTAGCATTACAAAGACCACACAATCACAATAAAAACCAAAAATATCGGTAAAATCTTTCTAACACATAAATGGTGTGTTCTCAAACTAGGTTAGGAATATATCGATGGACACAATGAGATACTATATCATTATAGGATATATATATATGCTAAATTATTTTTATAAAAATCAAATCCAAAAACAATTAACTAATAGTCAAATGATCTAATAAATATATTAAATAATAACTTTCATTAAACAAAGAACTATATCAATTGATGCTGAGTAAGAAAAACATATCTAACATAGAAAATCAAAGTATTTATTGATCCAAGAAACAATTGATCATCAAATCAAATGATCCAATAAATACATTATAAAATAATAAACTTTATTAAAGCAAAGCTATCGATTAAATCACTTTGGATAAAAAAACATACTTGGCATGAATCAAGAATTGTTAGTTGTCATTAGTCTCTGGTTACACGAAGATGAGATCAAATAAAGTTAGAGTTGAAAATGAATATTTCCTTATCCCAAAATGTGTTCTACGAGCCGCTGTGTATTACGAGAACACATTTACTCATATAGATAGAGCACAAAGAAAGCAGTGGGCTTTGGTGAATGGGTTACCAAAGTAAGGAAGAAGATAGAACCATGGGTCCATAGCCAGTTAATATTAAATCATCCCATAAATGGCTCATAATTAACATGCATAATATTACAATTAAAATTGTAATATGATTATGCTTAGTCCATTGATTAATAAATTAATCTAACATTATCCCACTTTGATGACATAATCATAACTCAAATGTTTCTAATGGAATTTACCCATAACCAATCATATAATTATCTGTGAAATGATGCATACATCATACATAATTAGACGCTATTAATCAAAATCATAACTCAAATGCTTTAACAAGAGACTTACAAAGTCATAACCAATCATATATAATTAATACACCGAGAGGATGTATAAATCATACATAATCAGGTGTTATTGATCTAGAAGCATTTCAATGACAAGAGTATTGATTGATAGAAGAAAAACATAATAAAATCATTCGTCTTATCAAAATGACACAAAATCATAAGAAAATAGAAGAAAAATGTCAAAAATATTGCATATAACAGCGAAAAACATGAGTTTCATACAAAATACATGAAAAGGCAAAATCTCCTCTAAAACGGAGATTCTGAGGCTTCCCTAACAATCTCATGCGAGTGGCGTCAGTTCTTGAAACACACATAGGTAAGCTAACTAGTTAGTGGATCTCTCCCAACATGCTAGTCGTGACGTGTGCCACTTGTTTGAGAAATGAGGGACTCTGCTATCTTTCACAAAAAGACTTCACATCCAATGTTCTTTGGAGCGAGAAGTGCTCTAGTGCTCTGAGAAAGTCTGACTTGAAATTATCACAAAACAATTTCATGAGGTCTAGAAATGGGTGAACAACCTCCGAAATTTGAAATGAGTTTAATAACCATATTGCATGACAAATTAGCCTCATAATAAAGCGCCATTCTGCGCGCCATAGTAAAGTTGGCAGTGTCTGTTTGATACTTTTACCTGCAGCAACTCAGCCGTACATCATAAGATATAACAAGAAGTTGACTTTTTATCATCTACGCAAACTGCATAATCGAAATCATAAAACCAACCACCCCAAGAGTCTTGGTACCCCGATATGTCAATATGAGATCCTTGGTACTCTTAAGATACCTCAAAACTTTCTTAGCCGCTTTCCAATTGCTTTGACCAGGATTACTTAAGTAGCTGCCTAACACGTCGAGAACAAAAGCAATGCCAAGACATGTGCATACTCGAGCATACATCAAGTTGCCCACAAGCGAAGAATAGGGTGCTTTCATTGGTCTTAATATCATTGGACATTGACCTTTGGAAAATTTGTCACCCTTTACAATTGGTGCACCACAAGAAGAGCATTGATTGCATATTGAACCTTTTGAGAATGATTCCATCCTCTTTGCTGTGGACAATCAACTTAGAATGCCTTCGTGTCCCGAAATATCTCAGATGCAGATATAAAATGCTTTCCTAAAATCGTTTATATCAAAATGGCTAAATAATAATTGCTTTGTCTCAATCAACATGTCAGTATCATTGGCTGTGAGCAAAATATCATCAACATATAAAACTAAGAATATGTATTTGCTCCCACTGACTTTCATATATATGCATTGATACGGCCGTGTTCTCGCCCAAAACTGTTGGCGTAGCTAGCTTCATCAAACTTGAGATACCATTGCCTAGGAAACTTGTTTTGGAACTATAAAATGGATTCACGGGCTTCTAGGTTTACTTTCTCAATTGATTCATTTTCAGAAGTGGTTATTGGATGCTAGTAAACAATAGAGCTAGAGGTCGAAGGGAAGCAATAGGCACAGGAATAAAAACTAGATGTTCCTTGAGCACAATTTCTCTTAGCCCTTGGCTTGTACCAATATCATCCTCAAAATAGATGATAGCTCAATCTGACTCAATCACTTTGGTGGTGTGCGATGAACTGATAAAACTTGGAATCTCTTGATCCCACCTGATAACTAATAAGTACCCACTAATGGTTTTAGATCAAGTTTCTCTTGGATTGCTTGGTTATGCGGTCTCACTTCGCCTTGAAGCCCCCAAAACATGGAAGTAGCCGAGGCTAGCTTCTTTTGTTGACCATAGCTCATATGGAGTCTTAGGAATAGACTTACTAGGCATAGGTGTCAAAAACTGAGAAATCAAGATCTGAAAGAATCTCATTCTTAATTAATATCTCAATTCTTCTAGAAATATGACTCACTACTTGTGCCTAAAGAATAGAAGACTTTTCTTTAAATCTCAAACATTTAACAATATTAACAGTAGAAGAAAAAGAAATCAAACTATACAATTCTAATCGGTAAAATTACATAAATTATCCATTGCTAATCCAATAAGAGTCTCGATATATAAATGAATTTTCAATTCAAAAGAAACTATATTCAAGACTATCAAAATAGGTAAAGATATTAAATTTATTCTAATGGAAATTTGACATACATTTCCTTCAAAAAATTATGTATTAAGATCGATCTAACAGTGTAAAAACGCTTGAACTTTTGTATTAGTTTCCATGAACACGTACTATACGACTAGTTGGACTCCTGCATTATCATCACCTTTATTTTCTGAGCGACCTTCAACTTCACATGTCACGATATTCTAATGCCCAAACTTGTAAGCTGATAGTTGCATTTCCTTAACCCTCATTCTTGGGGGCATTAAAAGTAGAAAGCACATTCTTGTCATTACTCTTAACACTAGTATTATGCTTCTTGACATACTTCTTTCTGTTGAAGGCCTTCATGAGATACTTTCCTTTTCTAACCCCAATGCCTTGGTGATACCATATAAATACTCTTGGACCTTCCCTTCTTCATATCCTCCTCCTCCTTAGCAAGGATTGCAGTCATCTTTTCATTGGTCCATTGCTCTTCCTGAGCATTATAGCGGACCCTATCTTTGTCAAGCTGTGAGGCAAAGTCCCCATGATCAACCAAACATATTAAAGTCCAAACTTCATACTAATGGTCTTAATTTTGTTGTAACAAACTAATATTTTATCAATGTGTCCTCATATCCCACTTGTCCCATTATGGAAAGTAGAGTGAAGAGTATTCAGAAACTCATTCTTCGAGAACTTTGTGTATTTCTTACGAACGACATCCAAGAACTCCTTTGCATTCTCAGTCTTAAGGATGCTTTCATAAATAGAGTCCTCCATATGATTCTCCATGATTATCAAACAACAACTGTTAGAATACTCTAGTGCCCATATGATTTTTCTAAACACCAAACTCTTAGTAGTGGGTTTTTGAGGCTTCGACTTTCAAAACCAGGATTCGGTTTCATAATCGTCAAATTCATCATGAGATATTTAACCTATTGCTTGTAATTAGTCCCATTAAGTTTCGTGATGGCAGAGAACTGAAGAAAGCTCAAAGCTAAAGAATAAACAAGAGAGCAATGTCAAAAATACATGTAAAACAAAAACACGCAAATTGCTCCATTCTTCAACTTACTAAATGACCCATAAAAGTGATCACAATGCTAGAATCTATAAAATACACAAAGACTCCATACAGGTAGAGCAATTCACCGGCCGTTGCTTATGCCTAATTCTATTCCCAAGTTAGGAATTATAGTCGCCTAGCATTGTAATACTGTGGGAATCCACGTGTCATCTCCACAGGAGTGGTCTCGATTCTGGGCTTGATCAATAGGAGCTATTCTCCACTAAAAAGTATGGTTTAAAGAAAAACTGTAATGTTGTGCGTTGTTTGATTGAATGGTTGATTGGTTTGAATGTTTTAAAATAGAAGACAATTGCTGGGATTTTTAGGGTTCCACTTTACTTTGGATCGTAAATCCACCTCTTATTTTATAAACTCATCTAGGAACCATCGAGAAATCCGGGCCGCCGATGGAGGATTTATCTTTTGAATGCCTTTGGAAAATAAAGATGATCAAGAAATACTAAACACTTGTTCTCAATTAAAACGAACCCTTAGTTGGCATTATGATCAAGCACAACGGTATCACCGGAAATATCTCGCGCACGCTGTCGGGCGAATTTGCTCACCACGGTTTAAAACCTTTCTACGCCGCGATCAATATTACACAATCCGCTTAAATCAATAGAGGAATCAGGACTTTACTCGACAGGTGAGTTTCCGCATGATCCCCAAAGAAGAGGGGTTTAGAACTCCATAAAACTTATAAGAACAATTAAAGATAAAGAACGATTAAGCATAAAAATGCGACCTTGCAAAATCGTAATTAACTTGTAAAACCGAGAAACTGGAGAATATGAAATGCGAAGATTTAAAACCTAAGAAATATTTATGCTCGAAAAGAGTACAAACTCTGAATCAAATTCGAAAGAGTGAAAATCAAATCTGATCTAAGCAAAGTACCGCTCGAGAAATGGAGAAAACTATTAAAACCTAAACCCTAGAATTGAAGAACTAAAAAGAAGGAAAAGAGAAACTAAAACTAAAGGAAAAGGAAGCTCTAATACTTGTGTCCTCCTCCTTTTATACTCCAAAGTGATTTCCTTTCCATTTTGGTCTCGCTAATGGAAGTACACCGCGCATGATCGACCCTGGACACCCCAAGCTCATAAATGTCCCACCCAAGAGATCTTTAAGTCCTGTACGGCAGGAGCTGCTCACGCCACTTTCCAAATATATGCTACCTGTGACTTAAGTCCCACCGCAAAGACTTGTCCATCGCGCTCAAAGAGTTCTACCGGTAGGACTTTAAGTCCTACCGGTAGGACTTGTCCTCCGGTGCTTTCCTTGCTTCTTCCGGGGTTCCTTGTAGAGACTCTCACAATTGCTCACCCACATCTACATTACTTCATATTAGTTTTCCTGAGCTTACATCCTCAGGCACCACGTTTAAACCTAAAAGACCCGCATTATCCGGAAACACGTAAGAGATTAGAAGTACTGTTTCATGCCAAATGTGAGTACATTGTGGTTTAAATGTGTTCGATTCTCTTATAATTATCACTCAAATGTGTATTCATCACACTTCTTTAACTCGCATCTTGCTGGGCCTCAGCAAGATTTAGAATGAAACTACCCACTAGGTATGAACCTAAACAGAGCGCTCGGTATAATATAGCTTTACAAAAATCTCAAAACAACACTTATGGAATAAAGCATTTCACCCACGTTGGTACACATCAGCATGACTCAATTGCCCAACCACATTCTTACACAATGAGTATTATAACATGCAAACACAAAATTCGATTAGGGACTGTGGATTTAAGAAGTGCAAGATAGTCATGCTTGCAATGAACTAATGATCAAAATTATACACAATCATATAGCATAAAACATGTAACCATCATGCATAGAGTCTAAAGGAACAAAACACAAGTCGAATCAAAGAGGTCTTAATGGGGCTTGTAATGACCAAGGGTTTAATGAAAGAAAAGCGGAAAATCAAAACGGTGTTTGCATGACATGGTTAAGGTCTAATACCCGATTGCCAACACCACCTCCTAGTACGTTCTAGTGCCTTATGCAAAGGTCATCCCTATCCTCATCGAGGAATGCGTCCCTCGTCCACGCTAGCCGCCTAACTCTCTCGACTCTCCTCCAACCGAGAGGTAGCATCCGCCATCGCTGGCTCACCATGGAATATGTGGCTCTCAAGCCTGGCAAGACGTCGGTCCAGCTGCTTCTGCTTACCAAGGATACACTTGAACTAATTTCTTGATCCGCCCATCCCTCTTCAAAGGCGGCGTGCTCATGTGTGTCGAACCGCGGGAAGAAGGTCCCAAGAGTAAATGGAGGCACTAGTGGCCGTGGCCTAGCAGAGGCCGCCCCGCTCTTCGCTTAAGGTCTTAGTCGTGGATCTCATTTCCGCCGAGGTATCACTCTTTTCTTTAATCGTTTCCTCATCCCGCTCTTCATACATCGGTCACAAGCGAGGAACTAATATTCCTGGCTTGAACGCGAATACTCGTAAAACTCTCTCATCGCGCACCATATGATCTACATTAGTGCATAAATCAATAAGCTTTCAAATATAACCTCGTATAACAACCGACCTGCTCTGGACTGGAAGCCACAACCATTCTGGCCCAAACACGATTGTGGATGATCTTGTTCATCGCATGTATTCCCGCTTCAACTTTCCAGTGGATAAATTCTTGTCTCATAAATCCACCAAGGGCATGTGGACGGGTGCACATGGCCTCGCGAAAAAGCTCGGGCATCGAAACTAGCAATGGCCCCGAAGGATATGGCCTATTCGATGCGGTCAGATCTAACATAATGCAAGGCATGTGCTATCGAGTCGAGGACACGAAGTCAGCTTCCCCATCACCGAGGTAGTTTCCAAATACGTTAATCGAATCTACCGATCTTCCTTCAAATCGAGAACTCCGAACAACCGAAGGTAACACCTCTATCTCCCCGAGTGCACAAAGTGCATATTTTGCTCCTGTATAATTACCCTGATGGGGTGAGTATATAAAAATGTTTCTAGATCGACGCCCTCTCGCATCTAAACCCTATTCGTCATTAACCGAACCCATTTCTGCTCAATTCTAATCTTCTAAGAACATAGCCTCAATCTCCTCATCGACACTCCTGAGTGAGATCCTCACTTTCCGAAGAGGATATAACCTGCTTTCCTTTCCTTTCACCCGGGCCGGTGGCATCTGGCTTTCTCTTTCTCACCGCCGGCTCCATAGAGGAACTCGATGCCTCCCTTCCTCGTATTCTCTCGAACGTGCCATGGAGATGGCGATGATAGCGATAACGTCTGCACTGCCCGTAAGTAAATAATCATATCCCAAGCATTCGCCCCGATCAACACTGGGGTCAGCCCCTGTGTACATCTAACAAGAGTCTCGGCCCATATGGAGAGCACACCTCCCATCCAACAATCACAAACGACAAACAAAGAAATCCAACTGGGCCAGGTCCATATCTCAACAAAAGAAAACAACAATGCTAGTGGAGAGTGGCACAACTTACCACGGCAACACCGACCGCAGTAATCTAATCCTGAACTCTGACCGAACCCCGCAAGAGAGCAAATCGAGCTTGGAACCAGAAGAGGAGCACACCCGCCAGTGGCTCTTCATGATGTTAAAAACAAAGGATATGAAGGTGCCAGATTTTTAAAGGTGCCTTTTTGCACAATTTCAGCCGATCCTACTCCAGAGGGACTTAAAGTCCGACCTAGAGGACTTTGCTATCGCTTCACTTTTTGGTCATCCCATCAGAACAAATCACCTAAGAGATCATTGTTTTAATATATGCACAATATATATAAGTTCCACTTTATTTGTGAGAGTGATGCAGATACTGGACTGATTTGATCCGCTATTCATCCAGTTTTTCAAGATGTTTACTTTCTTGTTCAAATTTTACAATCACCATTGGTGGGGCCTTAGCACTTGATTCACTCGATGTCTCAAACTCTCCATGAGAATCACTGCTGTTCAAAAGAACCGGGATTCCTAAGTGTTCGACCAACTTGGACAAATTTAAAGCTCAAATGGGTGCAAGGGTTGAGACACTCCACTACAAATCCACGGCATGCACAGTAAATGATGGCCTCTAATCAGCTTTCCACTATGCAAGGTGTCTGTGAAGACTATAATGCATTTAGATTTAAATATGACCAGCCTAAATTGATGCACAACGGAAACTGCAGGGTATTGGCAGGCGGAACAGAATGCAAGTGGAAACACTACGTAAGAATATGAGGTTCAAGTGTGTGTGCGCCGTTAAGATGCACATGCGTTAAGATGATGTGGAGAGTATATGAGATCGTGTTGGGTATGTACAAGATAGTAAAACATATATTCCAAAAGGCAAATTTTGAAAAATTTGACCCACTGAACATATAACGAGCGCATAACATATCCAACCAAAGGTAATCTACCCCCATTAACAGAGACAAGCATTGTCCCCTAATGCGCTGAATCAAGGTACTCCCTTAATAACAAGATCGAGGCCTTTAAACAAGAGCCCTTAATTTTATCCTAATTTTTTTATATGTGATGGCAAAGAAAGGAAATAATTAATGAAGTAAAATACAAAACTAAAAGGAACAAAAATAAAAGCAAAAACTATTTACACAATTTTAAGAGTGATGTTACTGGAAGGGAGAGTTTTGAAGTGTGAGCGGGTCTACCAAATCTTCACTGTGTTTCTGGTGATTGAAATGTACCAAGGAACGGTTTGAGGCGTTGTCATTCACCTGAAGGAGTGTCCATTGTCCGATTTTCACTCTACCGCCCATATGGATAGACCACTTTAATAATGAGCGGGCTGGGGCCCATCGAGCTGAGCTTCTGCAGAAATATGTAATTCCTGAACCGCACAAGCACTTTCTGATTGGGTTCAAAAGATTTCCTGGCAATGGATTTGTCGTGGAATGACTTGAGCCGCTCCTTGTAAATTCTGGAGCTTTCATACGACTCCCTCCGCAACTCTTCAAGTTCATTTAACTCCACAACGCCGCTTACCCGCTGAGTTGGGACAAGAAGCAAAGTTCGACAACAATAAGCCCTGTTCCATCTCTACTGCAAATGGCAAGCCTTGCCATAACCAGCCTAGGGAGACATACTCAAGGACAATTTTTAAAAGCAAAGACGGTATGCCCATAGAGCATCTGGTGAAGACTCAAAGTGACCAATCTTTCGATCGGCAATCTCCGTCTTTTCTAAATGTGTTTATCTCCCCATCGGGCTAGCTCAAATTTCACCCATCGTCCGTGGGTGGTAAGTCAGATATTTCTATGGGTGACTCCATATTTTTTTAGCAGATTTTCAAAAGATCGATTGCAAAAGTGGAGTCCACCATCACTAAATAACGCCCGAGGCGCCCAAACGAGAAAAATATGTTCCTTTATAAATTTCAAAACAACCTTATGGTCATCGTTCTCGTTTGAACCGGCCTCAACCCACTTAGATACATAGTCAATGCACAATAAATGTAGAGATAGCCACAAGAAAGGGGGAAAAGGCCCTATGAAGTCAAATATTCCAACAATCAAAGATTTTTAATGATCGAATTGGGGTAAAGAGGCATCATGTTTCGCTTTGTGACCCCCTCCTAATCAGCCGGTACGTGGAGCACACTGCCACAGAAATCAAAACAATCTTTAAAATAGAGGGCCAATAAAACTGTACCTTGCAAAATCTCTCGTCATTGCTGGGCGGAGAAATGTCCTCCGCAAGCTCGTATCGGCAAAGTTAGGAATTCGCTGCATTCCGCTCATCATTCTAAGACACATCTTCTCATTATTCGACCGACAAAGTATTTAAATGTATATGGATCATCAAAAATAAGATTTCTTAATATCCGCTAAAAATTTCTTTTCTCGCTGAGGTGTCCATCGAAATGGAATTTGGCCGCTGACTAAGTAATTCACTATGTCGCGCATCTTCACGTAACGTATTAAGAGCAAAAAAGTTGCTCATCAGAAAGCTATCACCTATGGGCATGCCACGTGAGCCTGACTGAACTAATCGAGATAGGTGGTCCGCGACCACGTTCAAACTCCCTTTTATCTTGATGGTCAAGTTGGAAATTCTCGAGATGCAGTAAAATCCACCTAGTCAAATCTTTGGTTTTGGTATCCTCGTTTAGAGAGCAAGTATTTCAAAGCTGCATGATCTGTAAAGATGGTCACAGGAGCCAACAATATATGACCCGAATTTTTCTAGAGCAAAGACAAATCGGCTAGGAAACTCTTTTCTCGTGGTTGTATAGTTGGCCTGGGCCGCGTCTAGTGTCTTACTAGCATAGTAAATGACAAAAGCCTTTTTGTCCTCCCTCTGTCCTAACACAGCCCCTATGGCATAATCGCTAGCATCGCACATGATCTCAAATGGGAGGTCCCAATTAGGAGACCGCACATCAAGTATACTAGCATGGTTTGAGCTTAGCAGCAAAGGTCACAAGCTTGTGACCATGTGAAAGGACATCTTTAGCAAGTAAAGTACATATACGGCTATAGCACTAAATCTTTTATAAACCTTCGATAAAACCAAAGATGGCCCGTGAATTGACCTTATGTCTCAACACACTTGGGGAGTAGGAGTGTTGGAAATCGCCTCAACCCTTGGCCCATCAACTCGATTCCATCTTTTGATGTGGCTCAAAACAATTCCCTCAGGGTTACCATGAAGTGACATTCCCCCCATTTAACACAAGATTTTTCTCACACCCTCCAAAACTTTGGGCTTTAGGTTCTCTAAACAAATTTCAAAATGAGTCATCAAAATCGAAATCATCCATGAAAATCTCCAATATGATTTCTACTGTCACCTAAAAATACCCCATCATACACCGTTGAAAGTTCCGGTGCATTGCATACCAAAAGGCATTTTCCTAAAGGCGGCGGTACCAAAAGGGCAAGTAAATGTAGTTTTTCGATCTTCTAAAGCTATCTCAATTTGATTTGCACTTCAGTACCCATCAAGAAAACAATAAAATTCATGCCCTCGTAATCCCGCTCTAACATTTGATCCACAAACAAAGAGTAAAAAATGGTCTTTCCTAGTACCTCGCATTAAGTTTCCTATAGTCTATGCACACCCTCCATCCTCGAGGTGACACGAGTAGAATAAGCTCATTATTTTCATCAAGCAACCACCGTGACTCGACTTCAGGAACTAATACCAGGTTGGACTAACCCACTTGATATCTCAATAGTAAATAACCCCGATTATCCAAGAGTTTTAACACTTCCTTTTCACCACTTCTTCATTATTAAGTTCAATCGTTTCGTGGTCGCTAGAAGGTTTAACATCCTCTTCTAAGTGAATTTCAATGCAGCAAACTAAGGGCTAATTCCCTCAATATCTGCAATTAACCACCCAAAGCGCCTGTGTGTTTTCATTTCCAAAGTTGAGTTTTGGTCACGTCATAGAAGAAGATATGATTACCGAAAAGTGTCCTAAGCCTCCCTAAGAATGCATATTTAAGATTGTGCCGGGTAAAGGTTTTAGCTCTACTAGGTGGTTTCTCCTCCGAAGGCAATGTCTTATCCTCACTGGCGGCATCCGTTCAAACTTCCTCCTCTAGGGTACCCACCTACAATCTCAAACACATCTTTATGCCTTCAATTATAGAGTGGAGAAATTCGACCAAAGTGGTCACTCCTCATCCCAATCTCTGGGCCGACCGTACATGACTTGAAGAGGGATCACTCATGTGAGACATTATCCGTATTTTGAAACACCTGAGTCAACCATGTTAATTTCAATTAATATCTTCTTCACCTCCCATTCCTTGAGTACATTGAAAATATTCAGATTATTAATGGGTCATGTTCCCAAATGAAAGTGTCATTAGGCCCCTACAATGTATGATGGCATTAGCAATACAAGAATGGCCACCAAGAATATCGAACTGAGTTCCTCGTTCACTACCGTCGAAAGTGTCAAGCACCACAAAATCGACAGTGGAAGTAAAATTTGTCCACTCGGGACCAAGACATCCTTCAAATTATTCTAGGAATTTTTAATAATTACTATCACCAAATCGGAGGGTGATATCGCCAGCTCTAATTCTCCCAACCCCAGTCCACATATACGAGTAAGGCAACGATTAACACTACTCTCAAGTCCACTAAAGCATGCCCTAACTTAAATTTCAATCACATAAATAGCAGACTACCCGGTCTTTGTATTTCGGGGGCAAGTTGTTCCTAATTAGGGACGAGATCGTCTAGCGTCATGAATGCCTTGTCGACACTCTGCTCTCGCATCGCACAAATCCTTCGGGAATTTAGCATGGGCGATGATTTCTGCTTAATGGCATCTTAACAAGGGAATGTTCAGTTTCACCTCGCTTAACAACCTCATAAATTTCAAAGATGAAGGTTCACTTTCTTTGGTGCTCTTAGCCTATGAGGGTATGGAGTCGAGGATATGGTTGAGACTGTCTCCTCCGTTGCTTATCTTTGTCATTTGTATTAGGGGACATGAGGTGTGTCTGATTTTTTCATCCTCTCTAACTAATTCATCTATGAGACTCTTGTGATGGGTTCCTTAAGGTTGGAATAGTTTTGTCGACTACCTTACCAATTCAAGCAGAAGGACCGCTTTATAATGCCTAAGGTACTTCACCTGAACCCCAAACTTCCCACACTGTTGACCTCGTATTTTGGATGGGTCAGATGGAAGTTTCCTTTTCTTGTTGGGAAGGTTACCTATAGATGCTGAGGTTAACTTGGTTATCCTGGGATCTCACATCATTCGCAGCGCCGAATTTCCGTGTTTGTAGTTCAATGGGTTTGTACGAACTCGTGTGACTATGTCCTCCGCACTTCTCTTATGAGGCCGCAGCGCCGTGAGTTTCCTTTGATTCCTGGTTTTAAGTGGATGATGACCTTGATTGAAATTTTGAAATCCTCGGGGGCCTTGATTCTCGGGGTAAATGGAGGAATGGAATTTGGAAACCTTGGTTTGATAGTGAGGGCCTTGGTTGTTTGGCAAGTTTAGGTGTCCTCCTCATTTCTCCAAACATCAGATGCGCTTACCCCAACCGTGATTGTAAGTTTCGTAGTATTGGAGTTGAAAGGTTTCCTTGGTAGTTAAGGGCGCTGCTTGTTCAATTTGAATGGCTCCCCTTAACTGAGGAAGATTCGGCGCTAATGGTCGAGTGTGTGTGGTCATCGCATATAATACATGGCTCCTCTATCAGGTCCCTGGCTGGGACTGAGGGTAATTGAGGTACACTCGTTACCTCATTCACCTTTTTCATCTCTATGGCCTCTAGTTTCCTTGTCAAATTGGCAATCTTGGCTTGCAACTCATCATTCTCTCTTAGGTGGTGGATTCCACCACCAGCAAAAAGGCGCACTTTAGCGTGCTGTCTAAAGAAGTGCTCGCTCTCCTGCCCGAGCATTCCGCTATAGTGTCAAAGAGTCGATTGCTTCCCTAGCACTCTTCATGTGACTACCGCATTCATCATCCGGATGTACCGCTTAGCTGAGTTCCGTGATAATCCTTGATGAAAGTATGCACATATTTGCCCTACATCCAATCCATGGTGAGGGATGCACATGGAGGAGATCCTTATATCTTTCCCATACCGCAAGAAATCCTGCTCCCGTGCTTTTCGTAGTCTGTAATCGCTTCTCATGAGAGCATTAGTTCGTAAGTAAAAGGGAAAATTTGTCGAGGAACTCATTTCTCGCATATTTCCCATGTAAAGATCGAATTAGGTGCCAAGGAATGAAACCAAATTTTAGCTTTCCTTTAAAGCAAAAGGAATAGAACTAAATGCATTATATGGAGAGGTGAACCTATGGAGAGGAATGCACCGCGTACATCCTCGAAATCCTCATAAATGAGTAAGATTCTCGATTCGAACCCTGGTATACAGGCAGTAGAAGATCTGATCATTTCCGACTTCATCGTGAATTGGCTGGCCCCATCAGGGCGAATACAAGAATTTGTGGTGGTCCTCCGAGGCTGCGTGCACTTTTAAGGGTTCTTTCACATCAAGCAAAGGAGCAAGAGGAACCTATATTGGATTTTGGTCAAGGTTACCATTTCCTCCCTCCTAGCACCGGGGTTTATTGAGCTGCAGCATTGCTCCCATGTTGTGGAGGCTCATAGAGTCCTTGCTGATTCTCGTGGATTATCCATTGGAGGTAAAATGTTATCTCGAGACACTCGCTTATAATGGGTTTCTAAGGTCTCTAGGGATACAACTCGACTAATCGTGTTTCTGCTAGCCCGCATTGACATGCACTATACTTACTCCTCATTCAAGAAACACTTATCGAGATTTCAACAAAACAAACAAAATAAAAAACAAAAATGGAGAACAGACCGGACGGTGTAAATGCAATTGTAATACTCCTCTGGTACTCTTCTCGTATCAACTTCTCTCTCGTTGTCGCTACACTACTGCAACGGCACAAAAATGCTTCGTCCCGATTAGTATGCCTAATTCTATTCCCAAGCCGTAGGAATTATAGTCGCCTAGTATTGTAATAATCGTGGGAATCCACAGTCGCCCCACAGGAGTGGTCTCGATTTATTGATCAATAGGAGCCATTCTCCACTAAAAGTATGGCTTAAAGAAAACCGAATGCTGTGTCGTTTGATCAATGGTTGATTGGTTTGAATGTTTTAAAAATAGAAAGACAATTGCTGGGATTTTTAGGGTTCCACTCACTTTGATCAGGTAAAATCCCACCTCTTATTTTAGTAAACTCATCTAGAACCATTGAGAAACGATCGTCGATGGAGGATTTATCTTTGAATGCCTTTGGAAAATAAAGATGATCAAGAAATACTAAACACTTGTTCTCAATTAAAACGAACCCTTAGTTGGCATTATGATCAAGCACAACGTGTACCGGAAATATCTCGTTAACACGTTGTCAAGAATTTGCCCAACTAATGGTTTAAAACCTTTCTACACAAGTGATCAATATTACACAATCCGTTTAAAATCAATAGAGGAATTAAGGGACTTTACCTTGATCGGGGTGAGTTTCCCCCGTATGATCCCAGCAGTAGGGGTTTAGAACTCCATAAAACTTATAAGAACAATTAAAGATAAAGAACGATTAAGCATAAAAAAAACAGTATCTTGCAAAAATCAGAATTAACTTGTAAAACCGAGAATGGAGAATATGGAATGCTAAGATTTAAAACCGAAGAAATATTTATGGCTTAAAGAGCATAAACTCGAATCAAATTCGAAAGAGTGAAAATCGAAATCTACAAGTACCGCCGAGAAAATGGAGAAAACTATTAAAACCTAAACCCTAGAATTGAAGAACTAAAAAGAAGGAAAGAGAAAACTAAAACTAAAGGAAAGGAAGCTCGAATACTTGTGTCCTCCTCCTTTATAGCCCTCCAAAGTGATTTTTCCATTTTGCTCCGCTTACTTTAAGTGTACCTCGTACGGGATTTTCCTTCGATTGAATTCGACACCCCGCAGTTTCATGAAGTCCCACCGGTAGGACTTTAAGTCCTACCCAGAGGAGTTGCTCACGCCACTTTTCCAAATAGCGCTACCTGCAGGACTTTAAGTCCCACCGTAGGACTTGTCCATCACAATGCTAAGTCCTACCGGTAGGACTTGTCCTCCTGCTTTCCTCTCGCTTCTCCGGGTTCCCCAGACTCGCTCAATTGCTCACCCACACCTACATTGCTTCATATTAAGCCTTCGAAAGCTTACATCCTTCTTGTGCACTTACTTAAACCTAAAAGACCCCATTAAAGTCCGAAACACAAGAGATTAGAAGTACCTGTTCTTATGCCAAATGTGAGTACATTGTGGTTTAAATGTGTTCGATTCTCTTATAATTATCACTCAAATGTGTATTCATCAGCCGTCATAACCAAATGCGTCTATTTCTCATCGATAGGATAGTAAAATTACGCGATTCATGACACTTAAATTTTTTTTTTTTTTTTATCGATAAAAAGAAAAAATATATAGATATCAAAAGAAACCAAATGTACACAGGTCGTGAACAAAAGGAAACCAAAACAAAGACTGAATGGAAAAACAAGCCCAAAAAAACCTACCTACTCCCCAACCATGTAAGAAAATCTAGAACAGAATGTGTATTATCAACACTATACATATTAGCCTAAGCCCACAAATTGGAAACAAAGTTACCTTTAATCCTCGGCTTAGGACCCTGCTCTCGAACACTAGCCTACTTTCAAGGCTACAGACCTGCATCGTGCACAATGTCAAGTAACCAGATTTTTTTTTGCGCTTTACCCACAATAGCTCCCTGCTGCTTAGAAGTGTGTGAAGGACCGGACAAGGAAGGACTCCAACTAATCTCGAAATTGACAAAAAAAAGACCCCACAACATTTTAGCGATTTTGAAATGAATCAGTAGGTGGTCTATGGTATCCTCTTCCTTTTCGCACATAAAACATTTATCGCGAATGTCATATCACGACGTTTAAGTTGGTCCAAAGTGAGCACTTTACCCCAAACAGCTTCCCAAGCAAAGACTCCAATTTTTTGGGGAACAACTGGATTCCAAACCAAATGGTGAGGGAAGTCAAAGGCCAGGGAGATATCAAAACCTTTATACATGCTCTTGACTAAGAATCTTTTATCCCGCCAACGTAGTTTGTCCTCGCCCATGGGATCTAAAAATCTTGATCATGAAGAGTATGAAGGAATTCACATCACTAAGCTCCCACTGCTATGATCTTAGGAAAGTTGGGGACCAACACTCAACCCCCTCGCTTCTATCTTAGATGTCTGCAACCTTGGCCTCTTTGTTTGTAGCTATAATAAAAAGAGAGGGGAAACGATTACTTAGAGCCTCCACTCCGCACCAAACATCGCTCCAGAAGTTGATCCTCCTTCCATCCCCAAGAGCAAAGACCGCATTTTGGAAGAAACCGAGCCATTATTTTATGATTTCCTTCCATAAGCTAGTCCCATAGCCGCCTCTTAGATCACGGGTATGCTAATCCCCTACGGACTCACCAAATTTACAGCAAATAGCTTTTCTCCAGAGCGCATTTATGTCATTGGTAAACCTCCAACTCCATTTGCAAAGCAGGGCCTTATTCAACTTAGAGAAGCTTTTTAACCCAATACCACCTTTGCTCTTGTCTGAGCACACTGTGGCCCATCTCACCAAAGAAATTTTCTTTTCAAGGGCAGCCCCCCAAAGGAACCGCCTTTGAATCCTTTCCAATCCGGCGCATACTTTCGGCATACCTGAAGAGAAAGATAATATATAGGAGATTGACAGGTACCGGCGAATGCGTGATCCCGGGCCGCCCTTAGAAATAGAGAGCCGAGTCTCCAAGCAAACACCCTCTTTGGTATCTCTCTTCAATCGAGTCCCAGACAGCAAGAGCCTTGTTCTTGGCACCTAGGGGGAGACCCAAGTAGGACGTAGGAAAGGAACCAATTTTTCAACCTAACTCTGAGGCCAACTCCACCAGATTAGTCACAGCCTAATCGACAATTTCCCCCACTTTGGATAGTTAATTTTCAACCCGATGTGTTTGAACCACACTGTAACCAAATTTAAAAACTTTAGTCGATCAATGTCACCGCAAAAGAAGAGCGTGTCATCTACAGAGAGAAGATGGGAAACATGTGTCCTCCTCTCCGTCCGCAACCCACGCTTGTGCTGTAAGCCACCTTCGCCGCCCGACGATCATTAACCCAGAGCTCCACTCCCCGATAACAAAGAGATAGGGAGAGAGGGGATCACCCTGTCTCAAACCCTTGGAACTTGGAAAGAAACTAGCAGGGGATCTGTTTATGAGGACCTCCGAGAAAGAAGTCGTGGAGATGTGCATTCATTTTATCCAAATTTCAACCACAGCCGTCGAATCCCATCCCGCCCCAAGACCCGTACTTAAAACCCCACCGATACTATCATAAGCTTTTTCTATATCCAATTTGAAGACCAAATCACATTTTTTCCTCCTCAAGAAAGAATCCACTATCTCGTTGGCAATCAAAACATTGTCTAGAATCTGACGTCCCTCGACGAAAGCATTTTGGGACTTAGAAATCACTTTGTCCATAACCCTCTTGATCCTATTGGCTAACACTTTGGAAAAAATCTTGTAAAGGCCTCCCACAAGGCTGATCGGTCTTAAATCTTTAAAGTCTTCCACAGTCTGTTTCTTAGGGATCAGAACCAGAAAAGTTGCATTTAGGTTTTTGAAAAATCTAGCATGCTCATGAAACTCCTTGAAAAAACCAAGAACCTCATTTTTTTACAAAGTCCTAGCTAAAAGACCAAAAGGCTAAAGGGAAACCATACATCCGGGAGCCCATCACTATCGAGACCAGAAATAGCCATCTGTGATTTTGTTCTCTATAGCTGCTCTCCGCCTGGGCCGCCTCCTCAGACCCGATCCCGTTGAAAGCTAAATCAGGAAGGGATGGGCTCCAACCTCCTGGCGAGATGCATTTGGAAAGCGTCTACCGGCTCCTTCCTTGATATCAAGCCTCCTTGTCTAACTTTCTACCGTTACGTAAATGCTATTTACAATTTCATATCAGGCATTAGGCCATCCTATGAAAGAAAACCGATATCTCGCCCTTCCTTTAGCCATGTCTCTCTCGATTTCTATCTCTAGGAGATCTCTTCCTAAAAGGGCCCAACTTTTGAAATCAGCTTGCTTCGCACGTTTCGCCTTCCTCAGACCAACCCCTTCCTTCTCGCGGATCATCCTAAAAGGATACCCCGCGTAAGGCATCCTCCTATTAGTCTCAACATCTCAAAAAGCATCTCTCTTTCCAAGCCTTCAAAATACCTTTCGTGGCCTTTAATTTAGCAGAGAATGAAATTGAAGGACCTGTGAAATGGATTTTTACACTCACCCTTCAGATCTCTCGAATCTCTCATGCTTGAACCACATCGGGCCAAATGGAAGGGAGATGGCCCCATTCTGACACCATCACTATCCAATAGAATGGGGAAATGGTCGAGGACCGTTCGGGAGACATCTCTGGTCACCTGCAATGACTCTCCCAAATCATAGTGATCAAAAATCTATCTAGACGGGACATTGAATTGCCGTTGAGGCCACCTCTCCAAGTGTAGGGCCCTCCCTAGAGTGGAAGGTTTCTCAAGTCCAGATCATTCAGGATGTCGGAAAACCTTCTCATGGAGTTAGAGAGCCTGCCACCTCTAGATCTTTCATTGGGAAAGAGAATTTCATTTAAATCGCCACCAACGCACCAAGGGCCATCCCAAAGGCCCTTGATCGAAACAAGCTCTTCCCAGAAGGATTCTCTGAATCTATTCTCAACCAGGCCGTACACCCTAGAGAAAGCCTATTGAAACCCTTCTTCAGGCATTCTAAACAAGCACGAAACAGAGAAACTACCAACCACGGAATCCACTAAGTTGAGACGACTATTATCTAAAAGCAAAAGGATGCCCCCCGCGGATCCCTCAGCGTTTAGCGCTTTCCAATTCAAACAACGGCCTACGCCCAGGCTGCGCACCAAATCGATAGTCATCTCTTGGACCTTTGTTTCTTGTAAACAAACCAAGTCTGCCCTGTAACTTCTAAGAAAGTTCTTGACGCTTCCTTTATCAAAGGGGTATCTCACAACTCTAACGTTCCAAGAAAGAATTTTAAACTTTATTTTAACTTTAACAGTAGGTTCCCCCTATCCCTTCCCCCTCCTTTGTTAGTCTTGTTCCCATTATAGTTTATAGTGCTCCTCAATCTTCTTAACTCCCGCTAACTTTTTGAAACTGTCAAAATTCCTTTTTCCTTGCCCATTTTTTGGGAAGCCACTAAATTTCTCAGTAAATTCAAAATCTCTTTTTCAAACCCCTTAGTAGGGAATCCTAGGAAATCGCTAAATTTTGCCAAGCAACTGCTTTCCTAGCTCCCATAAGTCTAGGTCTCTGAAGATTCGTATTGTTCCTCCGTCTTCCTTTGCCCAAATTTCGCTGCTCTTCCCCCCTCTTTACATCAATTTGTCGCACTAAGCACTTTAAACCCTTTCCCTACCGTCAAATTTCGCCACCACCCTAAGTGGTTCCGCATCCTGTCCGGCTAATGAACCCCCAGCCGAAAAACCCCGAAAGTAGGGGGTACAAACCGAGAAGGGAATAGTAGATCGAACATAGGGATTGTCATCGCATTCTCCGTTCTCATATGGTCACGCCGGCCTTTCCTAGGATTGCAACCCTCACTCCAGCCTCGCTCTCTTCCCAACGCAAGGTGTTCCCCCTCCCGGTCTCCGCACTGAGAGCCGTATATGGGCTTATGCTATCTCTGCGGGTCATAACAAACCTGAAGGCGGTGCACTGCCTCAACCCCTTTCCAATCCCGCATCCTCGGGCCTCAAGGTGCCTAGGCCGTAAAGGTTCGCTGCTTAAGAAGAGGCCGATTGGTAGAGACTGGAGAAAGGGCCACCCAAAAATCCAGGCCTAAACCCAGAATCCAACCAAGGGGCCGGCCGAACTCCCTACTCGAATCCAAATCAGGACTCAACCCATGATCCTGACTTGACCAGCCTGCCAGCAGCCCTCTGGGTTTCAAAAAGGGGATGTCGCACTCTACCCAAGGAGATAGAGCGAGTCCCATCAGCCTTCCCTAGTCCATCGCCCTCTGATCTCATGCTCCTCCCAACGCGTGTGTCGTTTTCCCCCTAATCTTCGAACCCTAGGCCCATTGATATCTTCTCTGAAATTCTGGACGAGCCATTAGTCTCTTCCCCCCCTTGATGTGATACTCGAAACTCCAGATTTCGCCCACAGTCTACATCAGCGGAGTAAAAGCCGCCTTTTACATAAGCAACGTCAAGGTCTACAGTTAAAGGGGTTTTTTTTCGGAAACTTACTGGAGGACGATTCCTTTTCTGAAGCGTAGGAATATCTTCCCTCATCTTCTGCTTTACTTCCTTCTATATCCTTAGGGGTACATCTCTCCTCTATGCTCAAACCCCGCTTTATATTGTTGACCTCGCTGTATCTTGGCATTTGTGTTGGAATCGTCTCTTGAGAGCCCCTTTCTTCGAACGCAGTCACTTCGCACTCCTGAGGCACAACTCAGCTAGGGTTCACCATGCCCTTTTTTTCCCTCGAAACTCCTTACGCCTCGCCTCGAGCAGCCGAGAGTTCCTCACAAGGCTGTGTGCTCGCTCCCCAAGGCTTAACGGCATAGCCCGAAAGCCCTCGATCCTCGGTGTGATGGGCCTTGGGCCACAACACACTCAAGGTGAGGCCCATTTCTTTCTCTATTAGTGTCCCTTAAATAGGTACTTTTAGGCTCCTCCTTTCTCCCCCTAACCCTCAAGCCGTTTTGAAATTCAAATATTTGCTTAGCCCTCGCTTTGGAACTCGCCCCACGCATCTAACACCAAGACAGGCTGCCTGCTGCATCATAGTTTCCTGCATAAGACTAAGTGGACTCCACTTATCACTACTGCCTCGAAGTGTGGCACTTTATTGCCCATACAAGTTTCACGCGTCCTTCAGCGTGTGCCTCCTGGCCTTCCTCACCTCGTGCTCGCTCTGACTCCACATGAGCCCCACCGCCTGAGGATATACCGCCACCGTCGGCCTGATCTCCCACCATGTTTGTAGTCTCAGAATCCTAAATTTCCACGAGCGCATTGACCGGCTGTGCTCATATTATTCATTTTGACCAAAGATTCTGCTCAATGAAGATCGCTTTAGCGCTTCATCCAAAGCAACAAAGCCTCCACAGCTGTCCCCCACTTTTTTCAGAATTTCTCCTGTCCACAGATGCAAGGGAAGACCCACCACCTTATCCGTACTGCTCGTCCCTTTTTCCTTACGCTAACCGATGACGGGGTCCACCATTCCAGCTGCATCACTCCGCCCCTAAAGATCCTACTACTTTTCTCCATAACCCAGATAGCCTCTTCCGACAAGTCAAAAATCCAGAAGAAAAGGTTATGGTTTAGAGGGTGAATAACAATGCGCCCCTTCAGCCTCCAAACCCTTTTGGCCCAAGCTTCCACCTCTGTTAGCAACAGGTCTGTTGCTGGTTGTGACTTCCATCTACCAACTACACCGTATTTTAGCAACCCCAGGTCCCCTTTTGGAATGCACTCACTTATGTCCAACCAGATTGTGTCCTGCCTTCTTCTTCCAGGACTCGTTATTTCCATAGATGAATTATCTGGAATTAGGCCTCCATTTTGTCTTTCCACCTTGCCAAGGGAGGATGTCTTTGCTAATTTTCTTTTTCTCCTTTGTCCTCCTTATATCCCATAGCTTGCAAGGCTTCTTCTAACAAAGTCCATCCGTTTATCATGCCGTTGCCTTCAAGGAAGAGCAGTCTATGTCTTTTTCCGTCCAGATCTGTGACCGAGTAGAGAAGAAAACGCCCATGAACATTTTTCCTCAACTCCAGGCTGTATCTCCTACCATTCTCTCTCCATCCCAATCCTTCAATGTTCTTGTCTGCTTCCTTTCTCAAAGATACCACGCTTTTAAGTAAGGTTCTTGCTCCTTCTTCTCCAAAGTGAATCCACGAACTCCTTCCCCTTCGCCTTTCTGTTATGAGCACCTTAGCCTTGTTGCCATCCCCCGCCTCCTCAATCTTGAAATATTTGGAGTCGACGGAGAACCATCTCCCCTCGGACGGAGTACTCATTAGATTCCTGCTGACATTAATGAAATCTCTTCATCAAACTAAGCATCCGACAAAATAATAAAGTCATCGATATGACAACTTCACTATCCGTATGGATCTTTAAAAAAAAATTGATGCTCAAAATGGGAGAAATAACAGTTGCAATATCAATTTCAAGAATATCCGACATGCTCAGAGTCACAAGAGGCAAGTTCATAAACATTCCATATTTTTTCAATTTTTACCCATGTACAATAATACTAATAATTTTATTCTCAATATGATGGTATAAATAATCAAAAATAGCATAAACATAAATTGTTAAGGTAATATTTGAAAAAGAGCAGGAAAATTATTGCAAAGTTGGGTAAAGAATTCAATTATTCTAGAAACCAAATTTAATGCTTTGATTTAGATAGGTTTGACATGATAGACTGGGAATTCGACATACGAATTCTTTCTTAGAATTTCTCTAATGCTTCCATTAATATCCATATGGATGATATGATCCACTTTTAGAATGACCCTCAAGATGTCAATTTTTAACAAATTAATTTTATAAGAGAGTAACGAGAATTCTTAGTGTAAGTCAAAATTTGACTATTAATATAGGGTATCGCTTGGGAGTAAAAATCAGAAAAGAGAAATGAAAGAGATGCCTAGATCAAGAGTGGTAGTAGATGAAATTATGAGGGATATTTGTAAGTCTCCGATATGACAAAAATTTATTAGAATATTTTATAGGGAAAAGATGAGGGCCTATATACTATAATAAATAATCAATAAAAATATTTTTATTGAAAGAACCTAATATTTTATGGGAAAAAGAAGATGACCTATATGGTAAGTACATATAATCACAAAAATATTTTTATTAAAACGTAAATAAAAATATCTCTATTCTCAAAACTATTTCAATTTCCATTTTTTCTCTCATCATATTTTTCTTCATTCAAAGAAGTATTACGGTCCAAACCCAAACATTAAATCAAGGTGTTCATCAAAATTCCTAATAGATGGAAGACAACTGTGAGGTAACAGGAAAAATCGGGGATCTTTAATACCGAAACAAAATCATTCAATTTTTTTTTTTTTTTTGGATCTAGAGGAAATCAAATATGAATAGATTCTCATGATTTTGAAACTGGCAACAAAAATCGATCAAACCCAAAAAATTTAGAAAAATGAATTTAACAGCTTCAATGTCAATTAAAGTGGCTTTAATACCAATTGCTAAATTATTTTTTATAAAAACCAAGAGTATTTATTGATCCTAAAAACAATTGATCACTAATCAAAAGATCTAATAAATATATTACAAAATAATAAATTTATTGAAACAAAGAAACATATCAATTCATACTGAGTAGAAAACTACCCATACTTGATCTGTAATCACTTAGTCATTATTAACAACCGTAGCGATGAGATCAAAGAAAAGATTAAGGTTGAGGATGAATATTTCATTATCCCCAAAGTGTGTTCTACCAAACCCCTTGCAGATTATTCTAAGCGCCATTTAATTATATATATATGTAACATTAAATGGGAACAATTGCGCTGTCAAAATGAGCTTACCAAAGCAGCAGCTAGCATAACTACGCCTACAAATTTCAATTAATGTTAAATCATCCCTTAAATGACTCATAATTAATATGCATAATATTACAATTAAAATTGTAATATGATTATGCTTAGCCCATAGATTAATAAATTAGTCTAACAATATAAATAACATCTTCCTTAAATAAGTTAGAATCATGATGATTGAGCTAATTAATTATTTTTTTGAAAGGAAAAATAAGATTATTGATTCAAACTTGTATAGATCGATGAAAACTATACAAGATGAAATAATATCCAGATTAATAGCATAATAAATTGGTATAAAGCCAACATATTTGATAATATAATGACTAGAATATTTACAACTCTAGGTTCTTAACATATTGACGACCATAATTTGATATCTTTGACTAATCATATCCTTTTTACTTATCTGAATCACCCTCACACAGATAAAATGCCGCAACAAGACAACGAATAACACCACGTCGTAACAAACCGATAACAAACCTAATACTGATAAAACAACTATAATACAAAAAAAGCAAAATAAAACCTAAATATTTATGGAAATAATCACTTTATTAAGTAAGAAAATGAAAGAAAAGTATATAGATTAGTGATTTTAGGTTAGGAATAATCAAAAAAATCCATCTTCTTGTTTGAGAAAAATAGGTTACAAGAGAACAATATGAAAGAAAAAACAGAGGGCGGGTAGATTGAGCTAATTATTAGAATGATATACAAATCATTAATATTAAGTTTTATCTCCACCCGATAGGTAATTTTTTATTTTCATTTTATTGAATAGCAGATAATTGAAGGAATTCAAGGCCCAAATCCTATCATAATTTGAACTGCACAATTAGATCAGGGAATGTCATGAAGCAGGTTGGAGTGCTCCTAGGCCCTTTAAAGAAAAATTAAAGAGCAGTTTCTTTTTATATTTTTTGAAAACTGTTATATGTTTGTTAAAAATAAGGAGAACAAAAAAAGGAAAACTATGATTAATTTAATTTATTTATTTTTAAACAATGAAAAATACAAAAAAAAAAATCACTAAATTTTAATAACAAAGAAGAGTGATAACACATTTTTGGTGTTCTTTGTATTTTCAAAAACTGTTCTCAATAATAGTTTTCAAAAATAGGAACTAACCAGGTCTAAAGTTTTTGTTTTTTTTTGTTTTTTTGTTTTTTTACGTCTATTCATTTGCATATTACATTGTAGAGATGTAAGCAGTCAGATTAACATTGGCTAGCCAAAATCTTCGGGTGACTCAAAGTTAATTAAGACGAGGTCGAGTAGCTTATCGAGTCAAGTTTGAGTATGATAATACTCGACTCAAGCTGCTCCTGAGCTTAATCGAGATTTGCAATTTTATTAATTGAGTCTAGTCAATTTCAAGTATTAATTATTTATTTATTTTAACTGATTTGATCTTTATCGAGTAGAGTTCGAGTAGCTCGACTATTTTTCAAGTAAAGTTTCGAACATTTGAAAAAAAAAGCTCGATCGAGTTCGAGCTTTGAGTTTTTTAATCAAGACAAGCTCGAGTTTCGCTCTGCTTCGTGTAAGACCCGAGAAAACTCCAATTTTCTGAAAAATGGCAAAATCGTAATTTCGATCAAAACCATAAATTTTTCTAGATCTCGGATGACGAAACGGATTTCACCGTTGGAATCATCTCGCGAAATCTAACTGCATTCGAATTTGGTCGAATTCCAGAGGCGATGAAAATTTGCGTTCGAGCGTAAGTATCGGGTGCGGTAAAGCGGCGTGTGATGTGGCCAAAGTCGCTTGCCTGCGTGTCTTCGTGTGACCTTATGTTGTATGAGTGAGATGATGGAAATGGGCGGTCGAGATGGTGTCAAGAGTGTCAAAAAATCGAGATTTTAGGGACATGGTTGATATTTTGAATTCTTAATGATAATAGGAACAAAATTTTGAATAAGTGTCATCTCCAGCAACTGCAAATGGGAAAGGAGAAAACGTGCAGGGGAGAAAGGGAATTGCAGAGCTTAGGTTTTTGATTTTTTTTAGTGAGAGAAAGTGACTTCTCTCTAAGATCCCGGGCGATCGGATCATCGGATTTCTTCGGGTCAAAAAGCAAAGCGGTTCTACGCAGCGAGGGCTTTGCGTGGGTACCGGTTTTAGGGAGTTTCGACAAACTCCGTGAGATAGGGGTTTTATCCTACTTGTTTTACCCCTTGTTTAAGTGCTTTGTTGATGATTCGGTTGGTTTGAGATCTTGAACGGCCGTTTGATTGGTCCCAAAACTTGGGACCGAAGAGTGAAAACTATGGAGCCCATTGAATGGTCGCGTGACAATCCTGACTGTTTGAGGAACGCTGATGTATAATTATGCTATAAGTTGTGTTGTATTGATGTGCATGAGGCGGAATGGCCATTTGGACTTGGAACCCGCGAAGTGGAACCCGATGTTGTTGATTGGCGTGAGCGGTAACCGAGGTTTCAGCATTCCGCGTGAATAGTATTCCACGAATATTTTGTGAAAATGTGTTTGGTTGAGTAATTCAAATTGAATGCTGTGTTTATTCGTTAATTAGCCCATGTGACTAATTTTGGTGTAATGGATTGAGAATTAATATAACATGTTGTTGTGATTTTATTTATATCAATATATGTATGATGATGTATTTGCATGTGTTATATAAATTGTGTTGAAATGGCATAATGCATTTCATATGCACCGGGGCAACCTAGAAATTAGGTGTGTGTGTGCATGACATGAATTTTCTGAAAAACGAACATGGTTGTGAAAGGAATTTCCACGAGAATGATTTGGAGAATGGTGTTGCGGATGAATCCTCACTACAATTACACGTCGAGCCATGTATTGTTTTGGGGTTCTCAACACATTCGCCTCGGAGGAGTAGTCCATAATTTTCATAGAAATTCGGTAGTGTATTTTCAAGAACAACAAGTTTTTGTTTGAAAATGATGTTGCCCTCTCATACATGGCTAAAGGCAAGTGTGAGAGTCAGGTGAGGACTGAGAGCGTAGAGCGGGCATTTAGACATTGAAGTAGGATCCGCAATTTGCCCAGGTGTGTGTTTACCGATGGAGCGTATATCGCGGCGGTGAGGAGTAACCCGTTTAGGGTGATTCGCTCTTGGCGATAACTCCTGCAATAGGGAATATTTTTTCAGGAATGCGAGGAGCGTTCGAGGAGACGGCTCATCATAGAGGCCGATTTAGAAGAAAGCCGGGTTGTAGCTTTGGTAGTTATTATGTATGACATGTATTAGAATGTTATAATTTTAATATATGTTTGTATTAAGAGTAGTGTGTTAACCTTGAAGCATGTGATATATATTTGGTTGGGATATTTATTTTGTGAGTATTGATGCAGGGGCCCAAGTGGCTATTAGTTTACTCGCATTTGGACCCACAGCCAGTGCGTTGTATGGTTGGGGCGGGTTATGTACCTTGGGTAGAGCTCCCGATACAAAAGGAGGAGATTGCGGGTTACGTGAGTGGTGTCGGGTTACTCGACATTCACGAGTGTCAGTGGAGTTGTGGGTAGTCACGGACCGGGTTTTGGGCGTCACATGACTACGACTCAACTCAATTGCACCCTCGTTATAGTAACACATTTTACAAGTTAAACATGGATCTCTTGTAACATCCTCCCACCCACACCACTTGAGACAAACCTCATGTGCAAAAAAAAAGGAAAGTTTTGAAAATTGAGGTAAACAAATATGTAAAAACTCTAATAGGAAAATTATTTTGTTTTGAAAAAGCACTTACGTTTATGATTTTTATAAAAATACTTTTAGGAAAAATAGGTTTGTTTTACCTAATAGAGAAATGTTATCAGAGCATAACTCATTAAGAATGACTTTTAGGGTGGTTAGTACACCTATAGATGGGAAATGGGCCGACTTGGTCCATTACGGGGCTAAAATGGGCTGGCTCAATTTAATTCGGGCCCGTTTTCTACTAGCTCAACCCGGCCTGAACCTATGCGGGTCATGAGTCAAAGCAGACTGTAGACTAAAATTAAAATATTAAAAATAATTATAAATACAAATTTTACAAATTTTATATTTTTGTAAAATAAGTTTCTTTAAATATATAGTTTATTCATTTGTACTTAAATATTATACAAAATAAACTATTATAGTTATATTTTATTTTATTTTAAATTATTTTTCACTTTCTAGTACCATTTTATTTTATTAAAATAATTATTTAATTACAATTCTTTTTTCTATAACCAATTATTTGATATTTTTTTCACAATAGAAAGAAACTAATATTAATAAGTAAAAGATAATTTATAGTTATTAAAAAATTTAAAATAAAAAATGGGCCAGTGGGCTGGCAGATGACCATATGTTGACTATTTTGTAGAGCGATAAGCCTTGGTTCTATTTAAGCCTTTATTTTTTCAGCTCGATCCTCAAAAAATATAGGCCAAAGTGGGCCAACCCATCGAGTCAGACCCATTATCCCACCTCTAAGTACACCATATGAAAAAGTAATTGCTTTTTGGTTAAAAAGTCAAACCTCACAAAATTAAACCCTAAAATACCCCTCATTTAATTCATCCCTTCACTCCTCCCTTTCTTCTTTGAACTCTACCTAGATAGGGGGACTGACGAAGAGGAGAGAAGACTCCAACCAATCCTCCCACCGTTGTCCCTCCTCCCTCGTTTCGGCCAACCTCATGTTCCACCCCCCTCCCCGTTGCTTCTTACTCCCTCATTGCAAGGTATAAAAAAGTAATTACTCTTTGGTTAAAAAGTCAAACCTCACAAAATTAAACCTTAAAATACCCCTCATTTAATTCATCCTTTCACTCCTCCCTTTTTCTTTGAACTCTACCTCTATAAAGGGATCGACGGAGAGGAGAAGACCAGACCAGTCACCCCACCATCATCCCTCCTTGCCTCCCTTGTTGGAAACTGACCTCGTGTTCCCAGTTTACTTCTCCCTTCATTACAAATACAATTTTGGTTTCTCCTTATTTGTTTTTACGTTCATCAATGCTCCTCCCATCTTATTTATTCTTTGTTTGTTTCTTTAAAATAAATTATCATGTAATTATAAAAGGTAGAGGTCTCCTCCTCTTTAGAGTTGTATGGAAACTTCAGAATTGGTCAGTCTCAAATCATGTTACTATCATGCCAGGACAGATCTGCTCTTGTGATATATGTGACCTGTGCCATGACATAATACATATCTGATCATCAATAAATTGAAACCGGTACATACATTTTCGTAGTTTGCCGTTCCATTGTTAATTAAATCCATATAAGATGGGAAATGCATTTAATCTCAGATCATTTTATGGCATGATACACGGTTAGCCTAGAGCTACTGCATAGCATCAGAGCTACTATCTTAATATCTGGATCTACTACCATAGCTACTCATCTATTGTAATGAAACTTTAAATGGCTATGCGGCGCCATATGGGTTTAATGAGTTTTTTAGTTGCACCGTCATGTTAAAGTAGTATAACATTTCCAATGAGTTATATACAATTTTAAGCCCATAGTACACTGGTTCCACTAAACTACTACACGAACACTAAATACTATAGGATATGTTGAGTCCTGCTACCATAGCGCTCACATCAAACTACCTGTTGAAGAACTTTACAAACCAGCTCTGAATGGGACTCAGTGGCACAGTAATTTGTTTTAGTTTTTTGGCCAATCCATGTTAAAGGTGGTCTTTTACATTTCAAATAGATGTCTAATTTGGAAACAAATCCTTACATATTTTGTCATTCTTCATAGCCTGTGGACTACTGCCCATAATGTCTTGGATATGCTGTCCTGTGTACATAGGTTATGATCAGCTATTAATTTTTGGTTGTTTATTGGAGACTGTGATGTATGACTAACCATGATTATACCATTTAGAAAGAAAATGTGTCGAGAAAACCTATTGCGATTATTTTGTTGGTCGGAAAAATGGAGTTTATGATTCTTGGTTTTTGAATGTCAGCGAATGATATTTTTCTATGAGAAGGTGGGTTATCTGAAACTTACAAGATGTAATGAAACAATCTGACTTGTAGTATGGACTTGAAGACAACCACGACATGCAATATATTGCATGTGCATTGCTGAAATGTTTCCTTATTGGATCGCTAACAACATTACTATACATAATTGTAATTTGGAAATTGTTGTAACACATTTACAAACCTTGTTATTGTATGGTATGTGCTTTAGAATATTGAACTATTTGGTGTTACCTATATATGTAATAGTTGCGTCTTCATTATTTGTGTATCGTTATATGTTTTTATACTTGAGTCATGATGTGGTGATGTAAAATAATAGTAACTTATCTGAATGTAACAATAATCGAATCGATTAATTGGGCTTTCTGTGTGAGCGGTAACTAGATTGTATAAATTAGTATTAAAATGTAGGCCCGTGCAACAAGTATCGCCTCAGGTTACATAGTATAATGGCTAGTCAAGTGTCATCCCACAAGGAGAAGTGTGTTGAGTAATAAGTTAACGCTTTAAATATTATTCAGACCTAGAATTGTAATGAATTCCGATTAATCAGAAAGAAAACTAATCCTACGATGTTTGCTAAATCAATTGATGGAAACTAGGGTTTTGCCTTAACTTGCCACATTCGATGGATTTCAAATTAGATAGATTATTCATTGAATATACTAATAGATTCACGTTGGCTGGTTAATCATGCCTACAAGATATTCTCTCTTGAGAAATATCTGCCTATCTCTGATAGGGTGTATTATCACCTCGACCTTGGACCTTTGAAGCGGCTTAAATGTTTAAACCCTATATGCCACACTTGAAATTAAGATATCTCTATTCATTGATTGACCAAGTGTTACTCTATTCATATCCATGGGGTCATCATCTCTCGATCTTGGAGCTCCTGACAAAAACATCGCGATGCTGGCCAAACACTTATCATGTAAATATAGGTGCAAAAATAAAGGAAGTCGAGATGAAATCAATACATATACTGAATGAAAACGAAATTAACAACTAATCCATTCGAATGTAGCGAGGCTATGCCAAAACCCTAGAAATAAAACTAGAACATAGTGGTATTTGATACAACCATAAGATTCAAAATCATTAAGTGTTTAGAGAAGGGAATAAAGAAACTAGGGTGCACACGATGTCTCGATCCAAGCACTCCGTTCTCTCCTTCTTTCAATCATCAACCTTCGTGCTCTCAAACCCTTGTTTGCTGCCTCTGATCCGATCTCTCCTACACAACCTCATGGCCTCTCAGCCTCCTCCGCCTCCTCCGCCTCCTTCTAGTGCCCCTCGAGATCTTATATTTATAACCTCTCTTAAAGTTACGCTTAAAAATCCGTGTGATGGTGGGCTTTCTTAAAATCATAACTATAGCGACCCAGCGATACTTGCTAATAGCGAGTGTTTCCCACTGAGGCACTATTCACATGCAAAACTCCTTCTCTACACGGGATGCAATGGAGCTGAATTTCATACAACGTGACGAACATTCTTCGTGGATTGCAACATAACTTCTTAGTTTGAACTCTACAGTTTGATGTTCTTGATATAAGTTGGAAGAAGCTCTTAGAAGTGTAGAATCCATATATATATATATATATATATATATATATATATACCCTATATTTAATCCTCATATTACCTTGAAAAAGGTAATCTGGCCTTGTTATGCCTATGTGAAGTGCTGATTTTCCTCATTTTCGCGAGAATTCCATCCATCGTTGACTTCAATCATAAAAAAGATTAACAATTCGTATTAGGGCACTTATTTAATATAAACACTACTAAAAACTAAGTAAAATATAGGGCTAAAATGAGTATTTTATATAATCATCACTTTACGTCCAAAACGTGGGTCCGAATAGCTATTCGGACAAATGTATAAATGACCAGACACACGTTTAGACGCACTACTTAATTATTTTGTGTAATTCATTCTCTTATTGTATCATCCAAAAGAGATGATTGTCGATCATCTTAAAAATAAATGCATTTGGAATGATGGCTGGAAAGACTTGAGCTTTGTATATTATAAAACTATATGGCCATGTACGAAGATGAGACCTTATATATCTTTAGAGCTATACAAACCTAAAAAAGGAAAATATACAATTGCCATATACAATAATAGAACTTGTCATATAATTAACTTGCCATATAATAATCTAACATCCCCCTCAAAACTCATGGTGGTTTAAAGAAGCCACATTATAGTTTGGAGATTAAAAGCTTCCGAAAAGTTCCTAGAGGAAGGGGTTGGTGAAGATGCTCGACTAGCGATCACGATGGGGAAGCGATTAGGCGTGAGTGTACTTTTGAAAGCGAGATAATGACAAATGAAATGACAATCAATCTCAAATATGTTTGAAATGCGTTCATAGAACATCATTATAGCAATTTGAATAACACTTTGATTATCACAATAAAGTTTATTTGCGGTGGGTAATTGACACAAGATCTATAGTAACAGTAGCAACCAAATAAGTTTCACTTGTGCCCCAATACTAGTGCTCTATATTATGTAGTCTTAGAACAAGCGATATTTGTTTGTTTCTTGCTTCTCTCTAGAAATAAGAGAATTACCCATAAGAAAACAACCTCTTATAATAGATTGGCAGATTTAGTGGGATCGCACGTCTGTAGAATATACGAAGAGTTAATGAAGAATGGGAAAGAAAATGGGAACCATCAAAATATGGTGCCTTTCAGATATCGAAGAATCCTGAGAATAGCAACATAATGAGGAGATCTAGGGGCAGCCATAAACTGACTGACTACATGAACTGCATAGGAAATATCAGGGCGAGTAATAGTGAGATAGATTAGACTCCCAGAGCAAGGCATGCAGCAGAATGCATCGGATAGTGATTGCCATCATGAGAATTGAGCGCGTTATAACTCCAATAGGTGTGTCGACTATCTTGCTATTGGTAATCTTGCTCATCCCGGTCAGTATACTTGGCTTTGAGTAAGATAACCATTTGCGAGAAGAAGAAACTTGTAGACGAAGTATTAGTTAAGAAGGTCGAGATCTTTCATTTCAAATTGATGACCAAGAAAGTTCTTTGGATCCTGAATACCCTACATATCATCACCTGTAATAATCATATCATCGACATACAAGAGGAGAATAGTAATACCATGATTAGACTATCCTTAGAGAAAAGAGCTGTCAAAATAATTGCACGAATCATCTTTGAGAGATAATAGAAGTGACTTTTGCAGCCATGCTCCGAGGAACTGTTTAAGACCATAAAGTCATCGCAGTGAAATGGAGCGTAACTCCTATAAAGGAACCCCGGATGAGAGTAACGGGAAGAGCTTCATATGAGCCATACGAGGAGTTCACCATTAAGAAAAGCATTTTGACATCCATATGAAGAGTGGCTGAGCCACGGAAAGCGACAATAAGAGTGTAGCGAAGAAAATTGAGAGCCACGTGAGCAAAGTCTCCTCATAATCAATCCCATACTCTTGAGTAAAACCCTGGCAACAAGGTGAGCCTTGTAAGCGGTCTTTATCATCAGTCGAGTCTTGATCTTCCTCAACCATTTAATAGATAGTAGTTTTCAGGAGGGAGATCAACCGGATCATATTTCTAGTCTTATGCAGTGCATCCAACTCTTCTTTCATAACTTGTTTCCATAAAGGGTAAGAGGAAGCCTCCGAAAAGTCGAGGTTGGAGAGGCAAGGTAGAAAAACGTGGAAGTCACGAAGGTGAGAATGAAGAGTAGTTACCCGATGGGAACGGCGAAGTGCATGTGAGTCAGAGGGTAGCGGGATCCTGGTAGCAGGGCGTGTCGAGTGGGCATGTATGGAGTGATCGGTGTGGGAAGCTCATGGATGCATGAGAAAAACATCAAAAATGGGAGGAGATTTCATAGACCAGGGGTGCCAGACATAGAAATTGGGGGGACTCCTCCTTGTGAAAGGTCGGGGAGAGGATCGATGGGAATAGGAAGCAGGAACATGGGTAGTTGGTGAGCATTTTGTGTTTCCCAAAGACCACACATGCAGCTGTAGAAGACGGTTGCTAATAAAATCATAACACCTATAAACTTTTGACCAATTCCATACCAACAACACAAGCAGGCAGAGATTGAAGTTTGTTTCTTTCATAATCTTGAAGAAGAACAAACTGAGACACATCCGAAGACTCTAAGTGAGTCATAGGAGGGAGAAGAACCAAACAACATATCATAAGGAGTTTGATTTTGAACAATGGGAGAAGGACATAGATTGATGGTGTAATGTTGACCGGACCAAAACACATGTACAAATTTTTGAAGAGCATATTACCAAAATTTATTATCTAATCCCGAAACAGCAATATAAAACTGTTGACACGAAAACAAAGCTCACGTATAAACCACGATCTCTTAGAGTAAATCATCATTTTTTTAAAAAAGTTGGTTTTAATTAAGTCGTGCAAGTGCAGTGCGACAAGTAATAAAATGGATTTAAGTCGAATATCCGTCCCACAGAGATCTGAAATTTTAAATCAACTACCTGAACTACTCCAATTTAGTACTATTTGGACTTCTGAATGATAATAGGATCCCGGCATTAAGGTCTTTGGAGGAAAAATTAAACGATCAAAGGAAAATAAGCGAACTACCCAACATACTAAAGAATAAGAATAAAAAAGAATAATGAATTTCTAATAAGCTGAATCTTGAGACGGTTATCCTCGGAAGCACATTAATAAAAGCAGTTATATTGAACTATCAATTCGTAGTTACTTCTAATAGAATTTCTTGATTAACTCGGTTTAAAAATCTGTCCAGGCGGTTATCGATGCGTTTGGATCTCCATACTCCACATTTCATTATCTAATTTATGACCTGATTCTCTCGAATCACAATTAGATATACTTTAGAGAGGACTTATTAATGCGGGTATTTTTCTTTTGCAATGCCGTACCATTTTATGGATTTGTAAACCTTAGCTCCCAGGATTATCGGTCAAGCAAGGATATACAACTTCAGTTTACTCCTCAAAATTAGAATAGATCAACCTTTCCTTGATTAGATCTCGGCTAACACGGGATTGGCCTCATATCCAGATTCGAGGTGAACTCTTTGCTTGTTTAAATAGATAACTCATTCAACTGGATTCTTGATTTCCAAGTGAGAGGATTTATCTAGAGTGAACTTACAGAAGCTCAAAAAGGATCCCTAATAGCGAGTTAATATGCCTTCAAAGAAATGTACATTACTCTCGAGATAACCTGTGTCCTCGGACCTCCTTGAAATCGGAGAAGCGGTAATCACGAATCTTAACGGGTATAGAAGCGATATTGAATCGAGAACATAAACCCAAAACCAGTAAATTTATTAAGCTGAAATTAATAGTTGCTGAAAAGACTACAGGAAAAGATAAATTGACCATGCGTTCATAATGTTTGGATTCCTCGATTACTGAATTACACGTCTGACATTCCTCGATCCGCCAAGAATGAGCGCAATTGAAGCCCCGAAACAATCAATTCGAAATTTGTCCCGAACTTCAAACGATTCCAGGTAGTAATTTGAAAATTAAATGAATTACGCATTGACCGAGCTCAAACAATAACATCAGTTCGGGAAATACCGCTGGCAAAAAATAAAAATACGAGGAAACGTGATACGCTCTAAAACGACGGAAATGAAAAATTAAGAAAAATAAAAGAAAGAAAAAGCCAAGAAAGAAAATGGGCGCCGATATCGGACCTCGTGCGTGGCGGTAATTTTAGCGGATAAGTGGATAGTTGCGTGTTTATAGGGGTTTTCGATTGGGCCTAATCGATGTAACTGTTGTGGATTTTGGTATCCGGCCCAAATCAACATTTCAAGTCGCGACCCGGTTTCTTGTCGTGACATCATCGAGAGCAAAGTACCGATCCGCATGACCGACACTCATGTAGCCTTGATTTAGTCATTCTTGGTGTCGGCGACATCACCATCTTTGTCGCGACATCATCTTCTCGTATCTTAGCGGGTTTGATTGTTCTTTCCGATGTCGCGGCGTCGATATCTTGTCGCGACCTCGAAGCACCAAATCATCTGCGATCTTCAACATATCTTGGATCATTGCGACATCTCGATATCTTATCGACATCATCTAAAATAGTAGGCTTCATGGTTGCTCGCCATTGTGGCGGCATCAACTCTCTGTCGTGACATGCTCTTTACAAGGCTGCTACCGTTGATACGTCGTTCACGATGTCGCGACTTGTTCGATCTCATGTCGCGACATTAACTTAAGTCTCACGAGGCTTCCGATGGTTGCTTACGATGTCGCGACTTATTTGACGCCGTGACCTCACTTCATGAAACTTCACGCTGTATGCGGGTGGTGTCAGCGACTTGGTCGCCATGTCGCGCGACATCGACGCTAATGTGCGATCTTCTCGCGGTAGTTCTTGATGTCGTGACTTCTTTCTTGTGTTTTATTATCAATGTCGACCCACCGATCTGTCCCAGCGACGCCGGCAAGTCTGCGGTAACCGTCGGTCGAACCTCTGCCGCTTAAAGGTGTACATTTATCGCGACCTCTCATCCTGCGTCCGCGACTTCAGGTGTTGTCGCGACCTGGGGTATCGCATCAGCGGCGTCGTTCTCATAACTCACGATTACCCTTCAGGCTGGCGATGCGGTACTTCACGCATCGCTACGCATCAAATTCCTTTAATTCTTTTGGTGTCACGACCTCAGAATTTATTTGTGTCGACCTAAGCGCATCAATGAATCAACCCGAGTTCTTTTATTTACACTTACCGCCATTCATTGCACTTTTCTTCCACTTATTTGTATTTTTACTTTCTTTCTCTTCTGCTAATAACAATTTGGTGAGTTTCTTCATATTTAAGTATATTAATTATTCATTTCTAGATGAAAATAGAACAGAAAAATGGACTAAAAATAGATGACTTTGCAAGCTCATCAAACTCCCCGAACTTAAGTTTTGCTTGTCCTCAATGAAAAAGAAAGAATTGTTTGTTCTCAAACAAAATAATTTTTAAGGACATTTTTCTTTGATTTGTTCTGCAGTTTCATTCAATTTAATTGCAATGCAAAGTATGCAAAATTTTCTGTACATTTAACTTCAAGTCCAGTTGAAGGTTGGTCTCTACTCTTTATGCTATGCAAACTATCATGTTGAGATTGTTTTACAAACAATATACTCATTGGATCCTGTTGAATAATGAATTAAATTCCTTTCTCAATTTATGGCTGAGTCATTTAACTCCCTAAAGTTCTTCACAATTTTAATTGTTTCCCTTTCTTAAATTCCATAGGCTTGTTTTCATATTGATCTCAGCAATGTAGGTGGTGACCCGGATCAATGTCGAGTCTTTTAGGCTTATATTGTGAGGCTTGGGTAAATGGTAGGATGGAAGGAATTTTTAGGTTAAGATCACCCCTGAACATTTTCTCTTCTCTTCTACCCTTTCTTTCTTATAGTTTCTCTAGTAAACTCCCCTAAACTTCATGTTTGGGTTATCTCTTTGATTTCTTCGTTTCAGAACTGTATTCCCCCTATTTTACTCTTATATTTCGAGGAATTTCATGGTTTTCACCAGGGATAGTGCAATGTTTAACTTTTAGGCTTTCTAACACTCTTGAACTTTGGGTTAGTATTGCTCCTATACCCCGAGATGGCATTAGGGTACTAGGTGTTGAAACACCCCCCTAGAACTTAATTGTTCGAAAGTTAGGCCACAAGATAAACTCCCATCCTAGAAACCTTCTGCATGTTTCTGCTCCTTGCCTTTTCTTTTCATTCCTTTTTGAGTTCCTCAAAATATAAACTCCACAAACTTCATTTCTTTTTCCTTCTCTTTCAGATTGCAGGTAATGTGGTTCTTTGCGAAAGTTGATGTCTTAAGATGAGTTAGGTTTCCATTCAGTCTATTTTTTGAAAAATAAACTGTTGGCTCAATTACGGAACTACGGTGTATGCATCGGCCTTATGAATAGGGATAAGCTAGAATGGCTCAAACTATCGAGAATGGCCTGCATCATCTCTTGTCATTTGAATACCCTGAGGATTTCGCTTCAATCAATAATCCCAACAAATTCTAGAATGCGGATTTATCATTGTGATAACTATAAAGAATTATCTTGACCCATTTTTATTTAGCAATTAGTTAGAGTTAATTGATATTCAACAGGTTCCTTATTCTTTATTCATACTGGCTTCAAAAAATATGTTTGTTCCATCTGTTGTATTACGCTTGCTCTAATGCGGACATCGGTTAAATATAAGTGATTTTTACCTTGTGTTTCAATTAAACTAGATACATTTGTCCTTATTACATAAGTGTTTTTTTCATTTGACTTACTCCTACTCTACTTGCTTCATTAAATTAAGATAATGTCCTCTCGGCGGTTTTATTACCAGAACTCTTTCTACTTTGATTTCCTAATCATTCAACCACAAACGACATAACATTGAGCAAATCAAATGCAAAATAGTACACAAGAATTCCATTTAACTTTCTCATTTATTTAAATTGATTTTATTTATTGGATACACGTTATGGGAGAAGGATGGTAGGAATGGTTAAGCGAGGAGAAGGTTTTATTTTTCTTTTGAAATGATGAAGGGAGCAAAAAAATGTTTGGGGGATCCCAGGTCCAAATGTTCCTAGATGGTGGAAGTCGAGGATTACTCGTTTCTCTTCTTTGCTTTCTCTTCTTGGTTTCCTTCTCATTTGTTCTTCAATGAAAATCTCATTAGAATCCAACCTTCTTGTTCAACTCATCTGCCCTTTCCCCGAAGCCATTGGTGTGTTTTCCAATTCGATCATCACTTCTAAGAATTTGGCAAGATTGTTGTTAGTCGAATCTAATTTTCAAACCCATTCATACTGCTATAGGATTAGAATCTCCCATTGCTTTTTGTCTCTACCTCGTTGGTTGTTTTCCGGCTCCTCACAGTAGAGATTTGTATAGTAATTTGAAACCCTTTATCTGCTCCCAAATTTGGTGTCATGCTCTTTATCTCTTTTCTCGTATGTTGAGTTAGGCATCCTCGATGTACTTGTTATAGAAACCATGGCTTTCAGGTTGAGTTTGTTAAAAGATCTTGATCTGCTCGCCGTTTCTTTCTTGAACTCTTACTCCATGCTGTGACATTTTCTCCCGATTTCCTCTTTTACGTTCGGTTCTTCCTTCACTTTGTTGTTCTCTTCTTTCAGATCTCCACCTCATGCTCCTTTCTTTTGTTTAGTCTGCCATTTGTTGGTCTCTTCTTTTCAGTGCTTTTCATCGTGCCTGCAGATTTATTTAGTTCCTCCTTTTCTCTTTCTTCTATTCTTTTACGCACATCAAATTGAGAGCTTCGAGTGAATTGTCTCTTGTGCTCCTCTTGAGCTTTCTCGTGTTGGAAATTTACGACATGCGGATGGGAGGCGCGAGGATGGAAATCTGATAAATTGTCTTCATCACGCCACATTATCTGCAAACATGTAATCATTGGTCGGGTGGTCTCGCCCAGGTGCTACGCTCCTTGATCGGTGTCCCTACGGGTCTCCTTTTACGGTTCTTGACTTGGGTTTCACCTCTTTGTTCTCTGGCCTCCCTTTTTCTCGATTTCTTGGCCTGCTAACTCGCAGTCGGGAAGGGTGAAGCTACAGGGACTACCTTTCGACTCCAAATTCCTTTCCACTCCGACCTTGAAGCATAGAAGCGTGATTGTTGTGGGTAGGAAGCAGAGACCTCTTTTGTTTCCCTTCCATGATATCTCGTGATAGAGTTCTCTATGATGCTTCTCTGTTGATCATTGTACCCCGCCAGGTATGGCATACGTGGTCGACTTCTTGTTCTCTCTTTGTGCACCAAATGTTTTGTTGGAACCAGCCACAGTCTGAGAAGTAAAACCATATCGCTTCTTGATTGGGGCTTCCTGTTCGAAGTTCTTGGCTTTCTTCTCCATGGTCTACTTGCCCTTCCATCGGTGAGCTTCTCTGCAGTCTTCCTAAGTCAGGACACTGAGAATTTTCACGGTGGAGCCATGCTTGTGTATTGTCATCCGCAGGCCTCATTGATGGCCTTGGCCGTGTAGACGGACTCTCTAACATAAGCGACCATCCTTGCTCATATTGAATAAATACTCTCGCGGAGTCTCAACATATCACGCTTTTGCGGTGTCTTGTGAAGAACTCTCCCATCCTCTGCTCCTATCATCTCCTTGAAAGGAGTCACGAGTTTTGGATCTCCTTTGCGTAGCAAAACCTTTGTTAGCATAGTATATCCAGAGACCAGCTTCATCGGATATGAAATCTTCTCGCCTTGCCTGCTCCTCTTCCTTTTCCGCTGCGCTCACGTATGAAGTTGTGGGAACTTACAGGCGTTTTTGATGGCATCTCTCTCACCTTGCTCTTCAGAAGCGAATCTCATCTATTGTTCTCCTTGGCGAGTTTCTTCTTCTTCGATTGTTCGTGTTCTCATTATCTGTCTAGGTTAGGAACCGAGTGGGAATTCGACCATTAGGCAGAGAAACTTTTCAGGCGGTTTGGAATGCTAGGGTTTTTCAAAGGTTGAGATTTGGGAGGAAGACGGTAGTGTTATGTGGTTGGGGTGAATGAAATAGTTTCAACGGTTGCAATTCAATCAATGTTGTGGCCCAATTAATGCTTGATTAAATTGTCGCGACCCGATTTAGCTGCTTTTAATTTTAGGTCATTAGATTTAGGGCTTTTTGAAGTGAGTGGTTGGCACATGTCGCACTTTAATGTCGCGACCTACATTTCCCTTCTTCCATACTCACTAATTGTTCTTTCCAAAGTGGTCACGACATCAACGTTTTTGTAAGACAACTGACTTTGTCGCGACATAACCTTCTTTATTAGTGACCAAACCACTATTCAATGATTTCAAATACTTTGAATTTTCTTATTGTTCCTAACCCATGTAGACATCTCTTCAGGCATATTTTAAGCAAAGATTTAACAATTAATTCAAATATATCTACAGAGTTGGGTTAATGGGAAAGTTACTCCCCTTTTTCTCATGTCGCGACTCCTCCGCAAGTTGCTGGAATCACTCCTGTAGACCAAGCATTTATTCATGTCTTTAACCGTTCAGAAAATCACTGCAATATTCAAGAAAATTCTAATTAAACTACAATCTATTTCTAAAAATTAAATCATCCTTCACAGAAAATAATCTGATCTAATTTGCTCCGACAACTAAAGAAAAATAATTCAAAATTTAAATTGAATTCAAAATCCTCATGGAGTTTACTCCCGTTAGCTGCTCAGTTTTGAGTCCTTAGCTGGACTTGCTGTTGTGGTTCTTCTTCTTTTTCCTCGAGAACCGATTCGATTCTTGTTTCCTCTTCTGTTGAGATAATGCTTTAACCTTTGTTCTTTGTCACCTTTTCTTTCCTCTGCTTCCGCTTTCATTCCCACTCTCCAGTACACTGATATGCGGTCTTTTGGGTTCTTCGTATCACTTGGGAGAGTGCGCTCTTCGCCGACTATACGGGAGTTAGGGCTAGGCCCTTTGCTTGTGTCCTCCCGGGTTCTTGAGGGATGCATTGGTAGTGTTACGAAAAATTTGAGAATTGGTAGCGGTTGCTTCGATTCTCGAACTTTATTCATGGAGGTTAACTGACTTTTATTATCCCCATAGCGCAGCTTATACGTTCCTCAAAGGTAGGGTCATCGTCACATTAGTGGTTTATGCTCATTTCCTGGCTGGCTGGCTGCTGGGACCTTGGTGTTCTTGATACCCTTGTTGAGGGTTGTCCACGCCTTTGGCCTTGAGAAGCCCCTCCAAGATACGAGAAGTTCTCATGGTTCCTGAGTGCTGGGTGATAATGTGCTGGTAAGGTTAGGATTGGGTTTGAAATGGTAAGCTCTTGGCTCACCCAAATAATTAACCTCTTCGGCATCATAAAGTCCTTGATTACTCACCGACACTCCCGCTTCATTAACCTTTGGTGCTCTATTTCATGAGCGGTGTGTGTCTTTCTTTCTTGCTTGTCCAACTTGTGCATAATGGCATCCAACTTGGCCTCCATGGCTGTCATCTTGCTCAGCTCCATGATCCCACTTTCACCTGCTTTGCTTCCTCTTGAAAGCTGAAGGAGGAGTTTTCATGTTACATTAGCCCGGATCTTCAATCGGCTCACTCTTGGCCTTTTTTGGTTTAGTGCTCGCGGCATAGGCATCAGTAATCCGGCCCTGATATATCATTCATGGCATGAAATACAATGTCCATCCTGAGTCTTGGATCTATCCCGATCACATTGGACATCTTCTCGGCCAGTTTGAATCTTTCCCATGCTACACTCTGAGGCTTTCATTTTCCTGCTTGAAACAGGGAATGATTCCATCGCCTTTTGTGGTGAAATTTGGGAAAGAATCCACCTAAGTAGGCCTCTACTGGTCTCCCAAGTATCAACAGAACCATATGGTAAAATTCATACCATGTGACAACATGTCTTAGAGAGAATGAAGTCGATCTGGAGTTTTATGACTTGGTCTCACGAATTCGACTTATGATGTGTACGTCACGAGGAATCTTCAGGAGTGCTCGTTTGAATCTTCGATTAGGATGACCCGATGCTTGGTCTTCTTGGACCATTATGTCGATCTTTAGCTTTAATTCAAGTGGCATCTGCGGTGTCGTCGGTAGTATTCTTCTGTATAATTGGTCTCAAATCCTCCATTGTATCGGTGGTGGAGATCTTCTAGCTTTCTATATATTTCAACTTTGATCTGTCTTTCATCTGCCATGGTTAGGTTTTACGCCTTCTTGATCTTTCTCAAGCCACGGCGTCCTTTCTATTCGTGTGGTGGAATCGAGATCGATCTGTTTTCCTATGCATGAAATTGTCGAAACCAAAACATACTCCCCGTGATTAGGTCAAATCATAAATATATTCAATATGGATTGTTAAATTTAAATGGCTACAAAGTCCTTTGCTTAGTATTGTTTTTGTTCTTTTCTTTTTAAAATGTCCAAATTAGTATTTCTTTCTTTCATCGAATATGATTTATTTAAATTCTTTCGATCCGGCAATAGTATGCATAAAACTTGTTGTAGGTTAAACCACATGTACAAATTTGACAACATTACCAAGGACTATTATCTAATCAGACAGCGATGCATAAAACTTGTTGACACGAAAACAAAACACGTATAAACCACCAATCTCTTAGGAGTAAATCATGTTTTTTAAAAGTTGGTTTGATCGATAATGCAGAGTCTGCAATTCGACCAGTAATAAAATGGTTAAAGTCAGATATCGATCCACGAGATCTCAAATTTTAAATCAACTACCCCGACTACTCAATTTCGTACTATTTAATTTCTGAAATGATAATAGGATCGGCATTAAGTCTTTGGAAAAATTAAGCGTCAGGAAAATAAGCGAACTACTGACATACTAAAAGAATAAGAATAAAATAATGAATTTCTAATAAAAGAGAATCTTTGACGGTTATCCTCGGAAGACACATTAATAAAGCTTGATTAAGTGAGCTATCAAGTCCTGTAATTACTTACAATAAATTTCTTGATTAACTCAGTTTCAAAAATCTGTCCCGAGCGTTGTAGTGCCGGTACGGATCTCTCATTACTCCACGTTTCATTATCTAATTTATGGCTGATTCTCTCGAATCTGATTAGATAACTACTTTTAAGAGAGGGACTTCCTTAATGCAGGTATTTTCTTTTGCAATACTTCATACCCATTTTATGAATTTGTAAACCTTAGCTCCCAAGTTATCGGTCAAACGGATATCTGACTTCGATTTCTCCTCCTCGAAAATTAGAATAGATCAACCTTTCCTTGATTAGATCTCGGCTAACCTGCGGGATTGGCCTCACCATCGAATTGAGGTGAACTCTTTGCTTGTTCCAAATAGATAACTCATTCAACTCGTTCTTGATTTCTGAGTGAAGAGGATTTATCTAAGTGAACTTACAAAGCTCGAAAGGATCCTAATAGCGATTAATATACAGCTAAAGAAATGGCATTACTCTCGGGAATGTCTTTACTGTATCTTTGAGGACCTCCTTGAAATCGAGCAATGATGCAAATGTATGGGTATAAGAACTGATATTCGGATCCGAGAACATAAACTGAGAAACAGTAAATTTATTAGCGAAATTAACAAGGCTCTTTGAAAGGCTACGAAAAGATAAATTCGACCATAACGTTCATAATGGAAGAATTTGGATTCCTCAGTGCAGATTACGATACAACATTCCTCTGATCATAAGAATGAGCGCAATTGAAGCGAAACAATGAATTCGAGAAATTTGTCACGAACTTCAAGCATTTGGTAGTAATTTGAAAATTAAATGAATTGCATTAAACATTTCGAACAATAACATCAGTTCGAAATACAACGAAAAAAAATAAAAATCACGAGCATGATGCATACGCTTGACGGAAATGAAAAATTAAGAAAAATAAAGAAAAGAAAAAAAAATAAAGAAAGAAAATGAGCCTTCAATATCCGGTTACCTCTCGTGCAGCGGCGCGAAGTTGCGAATGGTACACGGATAATTCGCGTGTTATAGGGTTTCGGTTGGGCCCTAATCCGTGTAACTGTTGTGGATTTTGATATCGGGGCCCAGTCCTTTATTCAGTCGCGACCAGTTTCCTTGTCGTGACATCGTGATCGCGACATGATCGTCGCGAAACGAACTGCTACATGTAGCCTTGATTTAGTCATTCTTGGTGTCGCGACATCACCATCTTGTCGCGACATCTTATATGTCTTGGCGGTTTCAATTGTTCTTTCACGATGTCGCGGCGTCGATATCTTATCGCGACTCGACTCAAATCATCTGCGGAGTCTTCAACTTGTAATGTGCCCGGATGTCGACATCGATCTCTTGTCAGCGACATCATCTAAAAACGTATGAAACTGACTAGTTGCTCATGTTGACGCGACATCAATATCTTGTCATTGACATCTGCGAGCTCTTGCATCGCTGATCTGGTGATTCTGGGTATTGTGACTTACGATCTCATGTGACATCAACTTAGAATCTCTGAGCTTCGGTAGTTGCTTCAGTGTGTGACATTTGTTATCGTGACCTCAGCCGTGAAACTTCACTCTTCAAGCGTGGAGTGCGGTGTCGCGACTTCGATCTCATGTCAGCGACATCGACGTAACACGGTCTTCTCTTGATGGTTCTTGATGTCGTGACTTCAGCCTCTTGTCGTGACATCATCAATGTCGCGACCTCGATCCCACGTCGCGACTTCAGCTTAAGTGCCGGTAGCTTCATCAGTCCAAACCTCTCATAGCTTAAAAGGTGCTTCTGTTGTCGCGACCTCTCATCCTCGTCACGACTTCAATTGTTAGCCAGCGACCTCGAGTCTTTGTCGCGGCGGTCGTTCTCTTAGCTCACGATTGCCGCGGTGGCGATGGTACTTGCGTACTTCGCATCAAATTCCTTTAATTCTTTTGTTGTCCGCGACCTCGGGGTGGTAATGTCAACCAAAACATCGATGAATCAACGATTCTTTTTATTTACGCCTGCCATTCGACTGCACTTTTCTTCCACTTATTGCTGTATTTTCTACTTTCTTTCTCTCTTCCTGCTAATAACAATTTGGTGAGTTTCTTCATATTACGTATATTAATTATTCATTTCTAGATGAAAATAGAAACGGAAAAATGGACTAAAATAGATGACTTTTAAGCTCATCATGTAAGCGCGATGGAAAGCGACTTCCATCTAAAGCGAGTAGGAGTAGAGCGGCTATAGTAGTTGCACGAACAACATCAAGAATATAAGCGAAGTTTGTGCTCGACCACACCATTTCTTTGAGAAAGTGCAGCCTGAAGGAATGAGAACAATACCAAATTGATGTAGAATAGAGATATATTCATGGGCTTTATGTCCTTAGTGCTCAAATACGAAAACTTTGATAGGTTTAGAAAACATGTTTCAATCATTTTTGGTAAAGTCACTATATATTTGAAAGCTGAAATTATTTTGAAGAGATAAATCCAAGTATATTTGGAAAAATGTCACAAAATAAAGATAGCGTGACCCTTTACACAGGTAGTAATGGGGAAGGGACCGTACATCGGAATGAATAGATAAGGGAGAAGAGCATGAAACACTATTATTAGTGGTAAAGCAGTTTGTTTGCCAAATTGACAAGGCATACAATCAAAACTCTTATTTGAAACTGAACCCTAACAAACCCTAGAAACTGTTGTTTAACCACACAGATGGATGCATGACCAGGCGAGAATGTCATAAAGCAAGAGAGGAGGTGCTACGTCACAAGACCGGTAGAAACGAGGAGAGATGAGAGGACGATAGATGAAAAGATGAGATTAAGCAACGCTCGACCTTCTACGGGGAGTCCCGATAATGCATCTGTCTAGAATCACTGCACAACCACCGATGAAAGAAAATGTTAGAGAAAAACCATGTCACACCCGATTCTTTAGTCCGACCGAATGGCGGATGGCTTAGGAGTTCGGGTGTGAGACAGTTCTTGGGACTCTTTACTGCTTTATCGGGCGTTAAGTGGGCTGAAGTCATTATACTTGAATCAAATATCATATACAAAAATACAAAATAAAACTACCATCATGGTGGTGTTTACATTGTCAATACATACATACTGTCCTGAGTCCCATTTACTTATACATATACAAAAACTTTACATTTCAATTACATGTCGGAGGCGCAGGGAGACCTGCGTGATGAACCCCTACTAGTGTCTTTGGCAATTTGTATGAAGATACGGATGTCCTCCTTTGTACCTACGGATTAAAAACAGTGCTAAACTTTATGCTCCCAGTGGGAAAGCGCTCTCTTCACTTCTCTTTGGTACACATGCATTTATCTTGAGATCATAATAAACATATACTTGATAACGATATCAAATCTTCTAAGCCATTCATATAACGTTACATACATAATTATCCTTGTAACAAACTTATGCTTGTTCGGATCTCTGCATTATCTGATCTTTGAACTTATACTTATAACAAACTTATACTTACTCGGATATCGTACATACAGGGACTATATTCTTATTCAGATCTCATTAGGACACATATTCTCTTATCTCAGTGGGACATTATCTTCATATATTTATCTCAGTAAGACCACATATATATTTATCCCGTCATGTATTTTATGTAATGGATTCCTCGTATCTGATCTTGAACTTATCATATCTTAAACTGAGGTGCTTATCCATATAACTACTTCTAACTCATTTATACTTGTTCGGATCTCTCTCATTAGATTCTGGAGCTGAACCTTTCTTGAGGTGCAGTGATCTTGCCGACTTATCTTGTACTTAAGTATCTTATCTTGTACTATGGAGCATATCCTTGTTTACGGATCATACGTATTCTGGATTTTATTCTTGTATTCCGGATCTTATTCTTTTATTTGGATCTTATACTTATATTACGGGCATATACTTTATTACGGATCTTATATGATTTATTCTTGTATTTCGGATCTTATTCTTGTATTTCGGATCTTATACGTATTACGGAGCTTATTGTATGTTCTGATCATAACCTTATTCTGGAGCATATACTTGTATTGTAGGTTTATTCTTGTATTTGGGATCTTATTCTTGTATTCGATCTTATCTTATATTATAGGAGCTTATTCTTGTATATCTGATCTTATACTTGTATTACGGACATATACTTGTCTTACGGATCTTATACTTGTGTTGCAGAGCTTATTCTTGTATTTCGGATCTTATTCTTGTAGTACAGAGCATATACTCGTCTTACGGAACTTATACTTGTATTACAGAGCATATACTCGTCTTACGGATCTTATACTTGTGTTACAGAGCTTATTCTTGTATTTATGATCTTATACTCGTCTTACAGATCTTATACTTGTGTTACAGAGCTTATTCCTGTATTTCGAATCTTATACTTGTATTACGGATACGGAAGTACCCATAGGTACTACGAGGAGATATTACTTTAAAAAATACTAGTAGATTTTACTACCAAACATATGCTTATGCGGAGTGCCATAGGTATTCTGAGGAACTTATACTTATCTGAGAGGTGCAGTAGGTACTACAAAACTTATGCTTATCTGGTACTGTAGGTACATTTGATCGAGCGATGTACATTTCTTTATTCTTATTCTTATTCAATCCCTTATCCATATAAGCTGTTTGATTGCCTGGCGATGTCTGAGGATGGAAGTGCGACCGCGACCTGATAAGTACCCGAAGGTTCTGTCTGATGCCGGTCTTGAGTAGCCTGACGGGAGTGCGGGCGCCCGGCCGAGATGGTGTCGTGGCACTGTCGGAGAGTAGAGTCTTGTGCGGAAAATACGATTCGGAGTGTCGTCGCTGGTCGGAGAGTGGGGAAGTACTGTGTCTTGAAACAGTCGAGGAGAGTGCCGTCGGCGCTAATCGGGGAAATGCGAGAAGTACTAATGTTGGCATGGTGAGATAGTGTCGTCGCCTTGTCGGAGAATGCGAAAATTACTATACGCACGCCCGCGTAACATAGGTGCCGTGTCATTCCATATCACGGTGTAAGCGGTTCTACAATTATATGTAATATGTCATATATAATCTATTATTAACATGCAGGAATAATTAGGGCATTCTTAAATGCATTATGTGTTCATGACATATTTCCTTTCACGTTCATGTTCATGTTTCAGTCGTTTCATATTTCATATCATTTCATGTTTCATGAAACCTTTGTCTATACGTATTCACGTTCATATCTTTCTGTTCATGTCATTGCATATCTCATATGCTTGCCGTCATGATACCTATGTATTCACACCTCCATTCATGTATTCTTATTCCTCTATGAATCTATTTTGCTTAGAAATTGAAATCATTCCAATTGAATCATCAAACTCGACTTATGACATTTTCATGCCAAACTAGTCATTTCACTGATATTACACTAGGGACAGTTTGTAATACTCATTTTTCAGGGGTCTTAACTTCATATTTGACACTGGTTCTTTAAACTCCCTTGAAGTTAAGGTGCTAAGGGTTCTTCTCCAACTAGAATCACCCAAATCGGAACATCGAAACTCAAGTATAATATAAACAGCGGGACTACTCTATGTTCAAATTGAACCGAAATTGGCTTGAACATAGCCCCACTTCTGAGTGAATTTTTGGGCCACATAGAATCGGGAATTTGAAGGTGCCTATTTCGAGGTGTTTGTTCTCCTTGGAAGTCCCCTAGTTTAATAACAGCTTGGTCCTCAAATCGGATATGAAATGACCAGATTTGTGGCCAAAATACTAACAACTGAGTTCAAAATGAGCATTAGATGGGGTTGCAGGTTAATGAGAACCAATATGAATCTTAGGAACACCACTCTTGTTTGGTACAGTACACCTGTCTGAAATGTGGTTTCTCCCATTTTCATATATTTCTACCCAAAATCCAGCTCCAATACTCAATACACACCTCAAAACCTCCATATTCATCTTGTAATGGTGGTTTAGAACTTCTTGTCACCAAACCTACAGGTAAAGTCTAAGAACCCATACCAAAAGTCCACCATGTTTATACTAAAACATAGAATTAAGGGGATTCCATGGCATTAAACCAAGCTGGGTTTTCAACTCAATTCCATTCAAACCTAGGGTTAGGATCGATTCCTAACAAACTGTGGAGTTTGGAGACATAAAAATCCCTACCAAAGTCAAAAATACATATGATTCCATATTCAAAGTCAAAAATTCATAGAAATCCTTACCTTTGCTTGACTCCTCTTTCTTCCTCTTCTTATTCTTCCTTTCCTCTAACCATTATGAGCTCTCTTGTTTGGAGACAAAAAATTAGATATTTTTGTGTCTCCCTCCTTTATGATTCGACTTTATGTTATTTGCCTTTTAGTCCTCCCTCATTCTATTAATTGCACTACAATTCATGTTATTTCCACTTTGGCCTCTAATCTTATCAACTTATGACTTTTATGTCCCATTTTTGACAATTTACAATCTTGTCCTTATGTCTTATACAATTTTCGGGTTTCTCAATTTCCATGTTTCGCATTTAAATCATGAAACATTCAAATTATGCTTACAAAATACACACAAGCATGTGAAAACATTTAGGGTATATTTCGGAATATTCTGAGCCAAGTTGATTGAGTTGCCCAACAGATAAAAGATTATAAGTGAGTTGGGGAATCTGGTAAACATTGGAAACAAACAAGGTTGGTGTAGAGACATTACCAAGATGAGAGACATGCATAGGAAAACCATTTGCAGTATATGTGGTAGGGAGAGAAGTAGAAGTGTTTGAAGAGATAACATCAGGAGAAGAAGTCATATGATTGTAGCAAGCAGAATCAAGAAGCCACGTAGGAGAAGTACCTGATATCGTAGAAAGAGTAGTGTTGGATCTGCTGAGATGGAGGATGTTTTGATTAACATATCTGTAGATATGCTATAGAGAGAGATAGAGCGAATTAGACTTGGAAGAGTCCGTAAGCGATAATTCGAGGACTAGGTCAAGCGTGATTACGAAGAATACGTAGACAAAGTGTAACAAGTTTCAATGGAATGACCTTTGTTCTTCGGCTGCGGATAAGAGACTTGCATATTGTAATAGATCTGACATTATTCCTTTGCCTTTGGGAAACCTAGGTAGATGGCGCGGAGGGAAAAGCAGGAATAGCGATGCGCGGAACAACAACTAGAGTAGTAAGAATCATGGTCTGAATAGAAATGGGATCAGTCTGAAGACGTGTCTCATCATCAACTAACTTATGAATATCTTGTAGAGGCGTGATGAATCGATGTAAGAATATGACTTACGGCTTATTCAAACTCATCCACAGCTTCATTAAGCGAAAACGACCGTCCTTGTTCACGGTGAGCATAAACCAATTTGGTGTCATGTGAATTGGAGAGAACTGGTTTAAACAATTAGTTGATCCCAAATGGATTTTAGTGCTGATATCTGATAATCTGCTCACATGGTTCTGCAGCGAATTTGACAAAGTTTGCGTATAGGCTTGAAGTTACGAGCACAGCTTTGGTCGTATATTGAGTAACAAGTAAGTCTCAAACTTCTTTGGCAATATCAATGTTGCCAAACTCATCAACAATGGATGGAATAGAAGTGTTACAAAACCAAGTGATGATCGATGTTAGCACTCTCCCGGTCTCAATCTAGATGGCATGGCGAGCCGATTTTCTTTGTCACCCGAGCCAAGCCCACGACTTGCGTACTTTAGATAGCTATGGCTTGTGACCCTTTGGGCAAAATTATCTCCATAAAAAAATAACGTGAATGGAGTAAATCTCATCACCCGGCATATCTAATTCCAAATCGAAAAACAAACGGCAAAAATGGAAGTAGGGCGGAAAAGAATAAGTCGAATGCACTTGAATTTTATTTAGGTTAACGGTCCAAATTTGTCAATGGTCAACGAGTTGACGTGGTGCGGTCAACGGTTGGCGTGATGATCGACGGGGTAGGGTAGCGAATTGGATGCGAGGCGGTAGCGCGAAGCGAGTCGGACTTGGGGCTGGCGGCAGCCTACGAGGTTGATGGCGCGTGAAGTGCATGCGCCGCGATGAATCACGATCGCTTTAGTGCTGGCGGCGTGTGGGATATGGCGCGGACCGACGGCGACGGCGCGTGAGCTTTAAACGTTTGCTGCACCGCGTTAATGTCGTCCGACAAGATCTACCTGAATGGCCTATAACCGATTTTAGGCAAGGTAGGAAATAAGGAGCGAATGATGGTGTTCATCGGAAAAATAAGCTTCTCTGATTGGTGTAATGCCTAGACCGTGAGGCGTGAGAAAAATTCGAGAGAACGTAACAAATGCAGGTGTTAGGTGATCTTGGGCCTTCGATCAGCTAACGAGATGAGTTTTTCCCGCAGGCTGCTCAAACTCATCACCCAATCCCTTAGCAGCGTGTGGGGATAGCAGCAATCTCCCTCGCATATTAGGCCTTGGGTCGGAAGGGTGACAACCGGGTTCTCCCAGGTGGAACAGAACTTGTTGATAACTTTGGAACTGATACCATGAAGAAAGACTTGAGTCTTTGTATATTATAAAACTATATATTACATGTACAAGAGGAGGCCTTATATAGGCTAGGCTATACAAACCTAAGAAGGAAAATATACAATTGCCATATACAATAATAAAACTTGCCATAACTTGCCATATAATAATCTAACATGAACAATGTTTGCATTCATGACAACATTAAAAAATGTATCCATACAAACATTACTTGAGTTCAATTTTATCTGGCGAAGAAGCGATATTTATTAAAATTACACCTTAATAAATATACACTTTTCTTTTAACCAATGTCATAAATTCATTCAACTTTACAATCATTTTGTATCGTTTCCCACTCTTGGTTCTCTCCATGCACCATCAGGTTACATCACGAACTTTAGTTGATAGAAGTCATGCTGAAATAAAAAGAAAAAAAAACAGAAATATCAATAACCCGAGAAAAAATTTAAGAACATATATTCCATGCTTGATTATGAACATGCACATTGCTATGAAATCTAACACCCTACAATCATAATCTTTAGTTTAATGAAAAATTGATCGACATTCTACCAATGAATCAATCTATTTGAAATGAATGACTTCTACTTATGTTTGGATGATCTTTAAAAAACTGCATTTGGCTTCCAAAAGGGCTTAACACAGAAGTAAGGGAGCAGGTGCTTCTCATAAAGCCTGCCCAAAAGCTTAATAATGTGCAATACGTTGCAGGTTTCATGATACAACAAGCCTGTTCTTATACGAAGACAAGAAAAAGTAAAAAATTCTTGCAAAAATCACCTCTCATAACATATTATCAGTGTAAAATTCTTGATATCTTTTCCACAGGTAGAAGGCCATTACCAAATCTAGTAGCTTGTTGAAGTTGATGGAGGATTGAGGCTGTTGAAAATTAAGGCGGGGATAGTGAAAATCACAGTAAATAAAGAAAGAAAGGAGAGCTACTTACTTGAATGAGATGCAAGGTTTTCAGGAGGCATGAATGGCCATTGTCAACATATCATGTATGCCTGAGTGGGCATAATGTTGATCGAAAACAGAAGACACTAAGTTCATCTTGCCAAAAAAACTACCGTATTTCACACCAAACTCTGTTTCCGACAACACGATTGCTCTTACAGTGGAGCTCGAACATAGTGAATGAGGAGAAACTTGATTGAGATGGCCATATCATGGGATCTATCAAGTGTTCCATGGGCGGACTAGCTTTGGCCGGGGGCATATGCCCCTACACCAAATTCCATTCGAGTCTTTTTATATATGCATATAACTAAATTTCTAATTCCACCACAGTTCAAGGTTTGAGATTGAAGCATATGCATAAGTGTCGTAAAAGCAACTCTTTTTTTCTTTCTTTTTTTCAAAACTCATAAATTTATAAGTAAGAGATTTATAATTAATACAGTACCCACCCAATTATATGTGACGTGATGAATCATGTGTTAGACAATATGGGAATTATGCTTCATGGAAAAGTTTAAAGTTTGAAAAGTGTTTAATCGAAAAGGTGTAAATTGGGGAAATGAAGGGATAATGTACTCTAATGCTTTGAGTTTTGTATGTATATTCTATTTTACCCTTCAACTTTTTTTAGTCGAATGCATGCTGTATTTATTTTCCTTAGTCATCGATGATGTCTTTCAACCGGAATTGGGGTACAGACGTGTAGGGGTCGTTGGGTGTTCGGACTGTGGATTATTTGTGAAATTTGGAGTTTGTGAGGCTCTTTGGATCGCCACAGAGGTGAAATAGGATCATTGCCCGTCTTTGGTCTGCGGACTGGGCGTGCATACTCTGCAAAACAAGAAGGGGGTCGAGGGCTTTGCCCTTTACAGCTCAGATGCCTAAGTCGGTTCTTTACGAGAGAGAAAAGATAGACTACTTAGAAGGTGAATGTGTTTGCGTATGCCTGCGTATGAGTATGCGTACCTTTCACCGATGGGGTGACCTTGTATTCATAATAGATGTTCTACCAGTTGGATGGTGATTAGAATTCATTCCCATTGGATGAGATATTTTGCTGTTATTGTAGTGTGGATTTGGTAAAGGATATAGAAAGAAGCGGTTTATTTGGGATAATCTTCATTCCCTTATTGGGGATCCGGCGATGATAAGCATTTGTTATTATCTTTCTTTCATATTAGTGAGATTTGGTTGGATTTATGGGATAATATATTATTAGGGATTATTTCTATTTTGTATCTATGGGAGACTTCCCATGATGTACTTTGGGTCGGTAGTTGAGACCTTCGATACGGGCACAGCATAAAGGCTTGAATCTTTGGCGTGAATTTGAATGTGATGGGCGTACCTACTCGCGCTGGGTTTCGCGAGTGGGCTCGTGTTTTACGTTGGGTGCTCTCTTGGGCTGGCTAGTGGGCTGTGGTATGACGCCAGCCTGCCAAGATTCTTTTTGTGCGTAATACGGTGTCGATGGGTAAGAAATTTATCAACCGTTTCTCACATCGAGTGCCATTTCCGTGTCTGCTTCGAGTTTGGATTAGTTAGGGCTTGGTCGCGTCATTTGTCTTGCGAAATAATGATGACTCTTAGGTTTAAGCGCTCAATTCTCCGGCTCCTTCCCGAGTTTCAACACATTTTAACCGCGGACATCCTCATGTTGTGTGCCTCGATCTTTGAGACCTTTTCTTTGCTTTTAGCGAGTTCGGACTTCCTTTACTCTTAGTCTTACATCTGACCTTTTGTCTTAGGAAGTCTTTCTCGCGTCTTTCTTGGGATGGCCTTTTACATTGTATTCACAGGTGGCTAGATGCATCTACCTTGTTTCTTTTCGAAGCGATACAGAGGCGCTAAGGTTGGAGTTAGCCCAAATTTTATTTTCATTATGAGTGGAATTAGTTTCTTTTTCTCTGCGTATAGCGGTGACTCTTCGATTGTTGCCGAGTTAAGACGGGTGGCGGTGTCTCGAACAATTGGCGGGGTTGAACCGGTACGGGGCGCCTCTGCTCCCTTGGAGAAGGGTAAGGAAAAGTAAACCTGATTAATCTGCAGGCGGTCGAATACCCTAGATCGCCGTTCAGCGTAGCTGCTTGTGAGATTTGCTGGTCGGTCCCTCATATGGGGCCACCTTTTCCAGACATTACCGGCCTCCCTTTGGAGTTCGAGTGTGGTCCCCCGACGTTTTGACCCTTTATGTGGTTTCCGTGCCGAAAATGGTGTGCTTCTTTGAAGTGGCCTTTGATAATGGTCTTCGCTTTCCTCTGCATCCCTTCATAAAGGGTTTCTGACACTTCAATGTCGTCGCGCTTCTCAGCTCATGATAGTTGAAATTTTGGTTAGTCTGTTGGTTTCTTTAGGGACGAGGGCTCGGTCATCCCCAATGTGCTTTGCTCCTTTATCGAAGGAGACCAGGAACTTCCTCTATTTTTCTGAGTGTTTTGGCTCTCACGGTGATTTCGATCTTCCCTCCTCCACCAGTGTGCGGAAGGGACGCTACTTCTTAGATTGCGACGTCGTTGGGAATATATGACCCTCCTCTTCGATAAGGGCGACACCACCAGGCGTTCCGGTGGCTTGGACCGCCCAGAGATCTTCGTGAGTGTTTGTTGTTTTGGTATAACTTGTGAGGTTAGTAGGTATTTACGATTACGCATATTCACGCCTTCTCGGTACTCGAATTGATCATTGGCGAAGACAACGCCATAGCTAGCGTTGGTGAATCTATCTCGTCCTTACGGGGCGATCGAAGTCGGATATTCGCTCTTGACTCGCGGTCGGCTTCATTTCTGTTGCTGGGCCATCGCCCCCTTCCATGAAGTTATCCCATTGGGCCCTCTGCTGCTGCTTTGAGGCCATCGCCTCCTTCCATCATGAAAGTTTACGCCCATTGGAGCCTGCCAAACCCGCTGGGGAACTATTGGCTGGAGTTGGACGTTGTCTCGGAAGCCCCGGAGCGTGAAACGAAAAACCTGGACTCCGTTGAGAAAGATCAGGCGGCTTTGGTCAAAGTTCCGGGTGAGGCATCTTGCTTGATTAGTACCATGGTAGATTGATCGAATCAACAATGTTGTTTCTATACTCCTCCTACTGCGTGGTAAACTCTTTGCGATATAATGATCTAAAGGTCGAACACGGGGATGGGTTTTTCATCCCACGAATGATACAACGTCATGTTTGAAAATGGTGAGACTTTTGTTTGGATTTTGGATTTGATTAAAACGGGGTTGGTTGTGTGAATCGCTGAAATAATAAGCGAGGGGTGTGAAATGTGACCTTGAAGGCTTGAGTCACTAGCTTGATAACATGGGGGTAAAAGTGTCCTCCGGGTTATTTCCTCACATTAGGGCTAATGACTATAGTCTCGAAAGCCAAAAACCGGATCTTTGTTTAGCTATAAAACCTAACCTAGAGCCTCTATTTGGTGAATCAAATACTAAGCATTGATATCGATCGATTTGAAGCCTAGCATTGCCTCATTTCAATGGCGTAATGACATCCCAAGAATGTCGATGCATCTATGTTAAGAATGCAGAACCACTAAGAAACATGACAAGTATTGACCCAGAAAGACATTAAATGGCATTAAGCCTAGTTTGGAAGGTTGGAACCATAAATGCATTACATCATTTAAAGCATGAGGACAACACACGGTAGCCCCGAAAGCAATCTAACCCAACCCCTCATAACTTAGAAATTTGTGGGGCTTAGCGAGCATCCCTTGAGTTGTCATCCTCAAAGGGTGTGTTTAGCGACCTAAAAAATGAGAAAGAAGAGAGAGAAGAGAAGCGAAAATAAAACCCTAAATTGAAAAGTTGCTGGGAAAGCTTGCATAAAAATGGAAAAATTGGGTTTACAAAGTTGTAGGTGAGCTTATATAATAACCCCAAGGTGTGAAAGTAATAAAAAGGCCTAAAATATGAAATTACAATAGGGACAACATGGTAATTAATCATGGTCGTTTGGAATCAAAAATATCAAAAACATAGGAAAACAATTTAAGCTATCTTGGGGAATTTATTATGCTGCTTAATTTAGCTAACTAGCGAAATTCTGAAAGATAGCGGTAATTGTATGAGTGATCATTTAAGCTAGCCTATGGCGAAATTTTTCGCTATGATTCTTGAACTGCGTCCGGCAAAATTTTTGCAATGCTCACAGCAGAGCTACGGTTTCCTCTGCTTTGCTTGTTTTGCCTTTACATCAACCTCTCATCAATTTGCTTCAAATTCTTCCAATTCATTTTGACATTTCCAGCCTCGGTTTGGTGAAATGGCAGGGATTTTCACATTCGGCACCAGAAGCCAAGCTTGTGGTAATTCCCAGGGGCCACGCAAAACTATCTGACGATCTCGAAAACCAGTGAAGCACTAGCGGACATGCACATGACAATTGTATTCATAAGTTAGTGCGCAAAAGCACTCAAAACCTATCTTGAATAAACGGGCTCAAAAATAGCACTTTTGGTAATAATCACACCCCAAACCGACCGTTGCTAGTCATTAGCAATGCTAAAACAACAAGGGTATGCATCGCGTGCTTTCACGAAAGAAGTGTATATGGTTCAAAAAGTGTATATTACAAATAGAGCTTTACCTTTAATATAGACAATTTACTTGTATGGCAAACATGAAAGAACAAAAACCATATAGAACAAGTTTTAGTGACATAGGTTCCAAGGAAGTCAACTTTGAACTTCTACCAGAACCATGTTCTAAGGTAACAGTTTGAAGCAATAAATTCTGTTATTCCCTCCCCCAACTGCTCGCCATGGCACATGAAAATGTTGACCAACCTAAATGGGACCCAGTTACTCTTATTTCTTCCTTGATTGCAATGTAGTTGCAATGCTAAAACTTCGACTTCACGGCTCCGTGTAGTGCAGATGACTCCCGACGGTGGAGTTTAGGGCATCAAGCGAAAGAATCGTGACCACAAACTCGACCGCTGGACTTGGATTTCGAGAATTAAGCACCTACGACACGTAACTTTACCCACGTCCGCGTGTAGCGAACGCTAAGTTGATGACTCAGCGATTAGGTTTAGGGCGTGAGCAAAGGCTTCGCCGTATCACCTACTCGGACGTGTTCGAGATTTCAAAGCAAGCGTCACGGCTTTTATTTTTCTTTTCTTCTTTTCTTTTTCTTTTTACTTTTAACTCTTTTTTTCATTTGAAGACTACATTGGTTTTTCATCGCTGGGTAACAAAAACCTATTGATCGTCGGCAATTAGTCGGCTGCAAAGTGAAAGAGTATATAGCTTCTCAACCTTCTTCAGTATAATAAGTTAATCTTGGTGTGTGAATTAGTTAAAGGGAATGTTCAAGGTTGAATATCTTTTTGGAACTTCAATTGACCAAAAACTAAATCATGCATGGAATTGTTCTATCATTAGATATCATACGAGGAGCTTGATTTTTCAATAAAGAAGCTGAGTAGAAACCTGAAAATGTAGGGTACAAAATGATTTGCAAGTGTAATAAACTGTAAATAATGCTATAAAGCTTTTGATATAATAATGGCTAATACATGCTTAATATAATGAATCCATATAAAATCTTTGCACTATTGGCTAATACATGAATCCTATAAAAATGAGTAGGCATTTGATAAAGCTGAAACAGTGCAAAATATAATAGAAGACACTCCTAACTCCAGCTTTTCGCCAGCAAGTATAAACATGCTCGCTGAATGGGAAAGCTAGAAAGGAGTGTGACCACCTCGCTCTATGGTGATGGTGGATACAGCTGCTAATTCTTTAGTAGCATGTCTAGGAGAACTTCTTTGTGGGTGATCTCGATGTGTAGGCTCAAGCGGGAGATCGAGGTGGCTCGTGATACGTAGAAGCATGGCATGGCTGTGCTCTATAGTGGCCTCGGCTCGGGCCAACCGCTGGTCCACTCAAAAAAAACCTCATCTCGTTTTCTTTTCCTTTTTTCTTCCTGAAGGTTTTTTTTTTTTTTTTTTTTGAGTAAGCTGCTTATCTTGTGTGCTTTCGAAGATGTGATGGCCTGTGAGTGTAACTGAATGTAGTCTGGTTGGAATAAAGAAATACTTTTTCTTTTATGGCAATGAGCTTTTTATTCTATTGCATGTAATTTTCCTGAGCATTATATGTGCAGTCAAACGTGACAGTAACAAATAACAGTAAATGGTCGAATCGTTAGCGAAAATTGATAAATCTCAGTTTAAGATTACAAACCAAGATCTCTTGATAAAACGTTTAAGATGTTCCGCATTTCAGGGCATGCGTAAATTTTCCCCTCCTGCATTTGGGGCTCGTAATTGCTTAGTCGGCGAGCTCGAGATATGATGTAGGGACTTCCTAGTTGGAGATTTGGTTTATGTGGATTCTTCCTTCTTGGCGGGCTTTTTAGGGCAAATCCTTAGGCATGTAGCTCATGGGTTTGACTTTTGGTTGTAATACCTACTTAGTCTTCCTTTGGTAGTCTTAATATTAGAACCTGCCAGTTTTTCGTCTAAAAGATCAAATTTGAGATGACCTCGTGTTGTGCTCCCTTGTTGCTCTTGATCCTTGGGGTTAATCGGAGCCTGCGGCCGAGACTGACGCGGTCTTGAAGGCTGGGGCGAATGGGGTTTCTCGGGTTGGCGACCCTGCGTTGTCTGTAGGCCCATGCCTCGAGGGAGGTAATTCTACCCATTTTCCTTTAAGATCTTCCAATTTGAATTCTTCAAGCGGCCTTAAGGGTTACGATGGTGACTTGAAGCCTGACCATTAGGCTATGGCGGATGTGTTGGAGGCAGGTAATAATTCTTAATTAGAGCTAAACACGAAATCTCACAGACCCAGCGTTGTCAAAGATTGTTTTCCGTTAATCGGCGGGGCTCTTGGTATACCAAACCTGCATATGATGGCTCGCCACATAAAATTAAGCCATTTACGTGATTGTGGCGAAGGCTCCGGCCTCAGCCCACTTGGTGATAATCTCTTTGCGATGATGAATTTGTTGGCGGCCCAAAGGCGAGAGGTCCCAGTATGTCAAACCCCACCATTGTTGGAAGGGCGAGGGCTTGGGTTGGCGTCCGAGGCTGCGATGGGAGCGTGAGATCTTGGCGTGTTCACAAACAGATCTTGCATTTCTTGACTAAATCGGTTGCGTTTCGAAGTATTGTAGGCGGTGGTATCCTGTCTCCGAGACCTTTCTGCCAATGCTAGAGCTCGATATCGTTTCCACATATATCCTCGTGTTACTTCTCTTGAAATAAATATTCAATGTCTTTTTCATGATGCATAAGGATAGGTGTGAAGAAACCTCGCTTGTCTGAGCTTCCTTTATGATTAGTAATTTGGCGGACCTCGTCCTTATTTTAAATTTGCTTCCTTTAGATTGCGTCGGTGGGCATCGTCTGTTATATAATCTAAATGGGGTCCGTCCAACTCATTCGGGGACCCGGCTTGGGCAGCCTCACGTCGCGAGAGATCGATAGGGCTGCGCGAATTCGACGGCGGTGTTGACTGCCGAGTCTTCTGTAGGCTGTTGCTACCTTTGCCCCAAGGCGTCGGCTCGAGAGTTCTGCATGCGGGGACATATGCGACCTGAACTAGCACGAATTTTTTCCAATAAATCTCGTGCCCTTTTTGGAGATATAGGATCATCCTTCACTTTTGGCCCGTGGGGTGTCTTATTTGTCTTACTACTATTTTGGGAGTCATTTGTGAGACCTATAGCTGGTCAACTTCCGATCGAATGGGCGAGGTTGAGGAGCTGCTATAGCTGACCTCATGTCGGCCTTGTTGGAGGCTTGAAATCAAGATCAGTGTGTACTCAATGTTATTCTTTGGGGTCGAGGATTAGACTGCTTATACTTCGTGCATTTGAAATATCTATAGATAGTTTCGGATGGGGAGGGTCATTCATTGTTTGGCGTTCTTCGCGGGTTCTGAGTAAATTCCGCCGTGATCGGCTAAGACATCTGCCATATTGATTTCGGCTTGTGTCGATGTCAGGCTAAGCAGCTCATGGCGCTTCATCGACGCCGGGTCTCGTTTATGTAACACTTCATCGGGTGTATTGGGCTTCTATGGTATGAGCACGAAAGTAGGCGGAGTTTCGAGCTACGGTTACCAAGGCAAAATTAGTTTCTCCATCATGGGTACCTCTCCTCTCAAAGCCGCATTTGATAATGTGGGTCTTCACTTTCGTTCTGTCTCGGCGAGACGAGCTGGTCGAAATCGATATGGCTAAGAAAGTATGAAGTAAGAGCTCCCTTTCAACGAGACTTGCTAGAATGGGAGGGGAGAGAAGCTCAAATATGTTTTCAAGGCTGTGAATGCCTCTTCACCGCCGTATCCCATTGAAGGCGCTTCTTGGGACTTGGAAGAAGGTTGGCATTTGTCACTTGCCACGGATGCAGATAAAACTAAAGTAAGTAATCCTTCAGTAAGAGCTGAACTTCCTTTATACCTGATGGCGATGGCATGTCGAGCACGACCTTTATTTTGTTTGGATTTGCCTCAATTCCTCGGTGGTTGACTATGAAACCTAGGAATTTTCCGGCTGATACTCCGAAGGCACACTTGGCTGGATTCAGTTTCATGTTGTAATTTCTCAAGATCTGGAACGCCTCGAATAGATGAGCTATGTGGAGCTCAACTGTGGTGGATTTTACCAGCATGTCATCTATGTACACCTCCATAGTTGTGCCTATGCAGCCTGAACATCGGTTCACCAACCTGCGATCACGTGGCTCCTGCGTTCTTGAGCCGACGACATCGCGTGATAGCAATGGGTTACTGCGTGGCGAATGGGGTGTTTTCTTGGTCGCTTAGGTCCCATCGCGATGCGGTTGTAGCGGAGGCATCATAAAATTGAGGGTTTCATGGCGGCGATGGCATGATGGTCGATTCCGGCGAGCAAGCGTCACTGGCCGCTTTGGCCGATGTCGGTGAAGTCGCAGTCGCCACTTGCCCGTTTCCTTTTTGACAAGTCTGGCGTTGGCTAGCCATTGGATATTCTACCTCCTGATCGCTCTGCACTTTGAAGGAGTTTGATATTCCCTCGTTGATGGCTTTTTGTCTTCTGGCAAAAGCTCCCTCATCTTTTGTTTGATTAGCTTGAAGGATGGGCGGCGTTCATTTGTGAGTGATTCTGCAGTAGGATCAATTCCTCCCATGTCTGCTTGCTGCCATGCGAAGACGTCTTTGTTATGTCTTAAAAAATGGATAAGGTTTTGAGTCTTAAGCTAGCTTGGGGCCCGATGGCCGGATGTTCGAGTGCGTCGTCCAACAATACCGGTTCAGTTCTTACGAGGGGGCTCGGGTCAGTGAGCACCTCGTCCCACGCCTTGTGTCGAGCTCGTCAGTATATGTTGTCGACCGTTTTATTTTCATGGATCTTTGGTGCTTATTCCACGGCCACTCGTTGATCTCCTCGAACCATTCCTACTTAGTTTCTGATAGGGAACTTGATCATCAGTGGCCCAGTGCGGAGGGATGACTTTATTGCATTGAGAGAGGGGTTTGCACAGCAACATGTTATAAACGGGCGGGCGTCTACGATGAAATCTTGCCGTGGTCGTCGCGGCGCTGGATCTCCCAAAGGTGAGTATTGGTTGTGTGAGACACACAGAATTATGCAGCACTTTTCCCCGAGAGAACCCCCGCAGATGAGTGTTGACGGGTTCTAGTTTCTCCACCAGTGCCCGTTTGTCGAAGGTTGGCCAGAAGATGATGTCGGATGAACTCAGTTGTCAGTGGGACCAGATGAACGCATTTGTGTCCCTGGCTAGCGAACTACCAATGGGTCGTCATGGGGGTGTTGGCAACCCTCCAGATCCGAGTTAGAGAATGTGATGGACGTGTCATTGCGGTAGTTTAGACAACGCGTATTTGTATCTCACGTTGGCGATCACATTAGATGGGCCTTCATTTGAGTTGGACTCCCCCTCCTCTGCGAATCCTCCTTTGAGATTACACAGTTTCCCAGGGGTTGTTGGTCTTTGGTCGTCGTCTGGCAGGGTGGTGGTTCTTCGAGGCGGGGCTGATTCACGAGCTTGGTCCCGGCCCCCGATTTTCGGGGGATGAGCGTCGGAATGCTACGCCTTAATAAATACTCTATTTCTCTCTTGAGTTGTATGCGATCGTAGATCGCGGTGTCAGTAGTCCCTATGGAACTCGCGTGCCCAGGTTGTCTCTTGTGGCGAGGTCTGACTTCATTTGAGTTGGCCACCTCGAGGCTGATGCGTTTACGTACTTCGCGTGGGACACTGTGATATTGTGGTACGTTAAGGGGTAAAAGCAATGAGGCGAGTCTTGTCTGTCGTCTTTCGGATTACGGTGGACCCATACGATCTGAGTTCCCACGCCTTTGGGAACTGAGTTCTCCATTTTTGGAGACCCTTCACGGTAAGCTTTGTCTTTTGAGTGCTTTGTCCTCAAATCGTTTATGCATCTGCCTTTTTTCTTTATGAGTGGAAGAGCTCTCTTTCTTGGATGTAGGGCTTCTTCATAGTTAATATACTTCTACCTTTTTCTGAGCACCCTCAGTATACTTGCCAGGGATTTTGGAGATGGAAAACATCGAGTCTTCGGTGAACCCTAAACTGACAATAAATGTGTCCTTGAACACGTCGGGTATATCTACCTTTAGAGACTAAGCATTTTAATCTTTGGACATAAGACCTCGAGGCTTTCTTGCGAACAACGCGATGGTCGGCGGATGATAACTTGGCTTTCTATACGTCCTGGCCCCTGATGAGTGAGGCGAATGCAATGGATAGCTCTGCGAGATGAGGAGATTGTGACGGTGGGGAGTCTATTAAACCATGCCAAATTTGGGCCTTTAGGGTGATAGCGAAGCTGCGCATCGCGGGATCTTGATACCCATGCGACTCAGTTTGGTTTTTTGTAAGTGTTGAGGTGATCAGTGGATCCTTGACACCATCGAATACTTCCACTTGGCATCTGAATTTTTCTAGAAGATAGGTAAAAGCACCTCGGTACAATGAAGAATGGTGGTTTGTTGTACCAAGGTATCCATAGTCGGGGCCGATCCTCTTACTACCTCCTTCCTGCAGTGAGCTCTTCTTTGGAGGCTCTTGAACCTCTGCTCGATGGTTCTCACTGGCTCCTTAGTGAGGGTGGCGTTGTTCTCTCAGTTCCCGACATGCTCTCAGTATTAGCCGTTGCCCTCGCTTTTTAGGGGCCAATTGGTCCGTGCCGGCTCGGTTAGACTCGCTTCTTCTTGACACCTCGGGAATATGAGATTGTGTTGCTCCTGAAGTGAGGAAGTTGTAACCTTCACGGCTCGTCGTATCATGTGGGCGTTGCATCTGCGGTAAGTTGCTTTCGCTCTTACATCGGGCGTCGGTTGGGTGGCGGACGCCTCCGCCTCGTTCGTGTTAACTTGCATTGCTTCTAACGTGCGGGGTCGGTGTCTGCGTTACTGGTTGGTTTGCATCCTTGGAGGATTAGCGTTGCTCACCCGCTTGTGTTTGATCGATCTTATCAATGGCGAGAAATCGGTTATGTTGTATAAGGCTGTTGTTCCCACAGAGCAGCGTATTGATGATGCCTTTTCAAGCGAACTAGAGTGGGCGTGTGAGTCGTTGGCGACTGAATTCTTTGGCGGCCCCGGGGCTGAGCTCTGGATCACACAGGGGTGAAATAGGATCGACTGCCAATCTTTGTACTGTAGGCTACGGACGTAGCACTCCTCTGAAAACAAGAAAGAGGGGGTCGGCGGGGCTCACCGCACACAATGGCCGCTCCGTGCCTAAGTCGGTTTCTTTACGAGAGAAAATGGCTGCTTAGAAGGCGAATAATATTTGCTGTACTGCGTATAGTATCCATTACTGCTTTGCAAATCGGGTGGCCTTGTATTTATAATAGATGTTCTACGATTGGATGGTGATTAGGATTCATTCACATTGGATGGGATATTTGGCATTATTATCGGTATCGGATTCGGTAACGGATTTAGAAAGAGCTGTTTATTTGGGATAATCTTCCTTCTTTATTGGGGATCCGGCGATGATGGTTGTTATTATCTTTCTTCCTTATTGGTGGTTGGTTAGATTTGCGGGATAATATATTGTAGGGTTATTACATTTTAACGTATCTTATGGGAGACTTCAGTGATCGAGTCTTTAGTAGGCCGGATTGGACCTTCATTACAGGTGACGCAAAAAACTTGAATGCTGGCGTGAAAGGCTGAGATCGCTGGTGGCATGCCTCTCGCTGGGTTGGCGAGTGGGCTGCGTCTTCCAGTTGGGCTGGTAGCCTTTCTTGGGCTGTTTAGTGGGCGCATGGCGCTATTTTTGAAGCCTTAATAAATAAATCAGTAGCAATCAATTAAAAATATCATAATCAAGTGGAAACTTTGGTGGGTTTGTTTTTAATTTGAATCTTGAATAGAGCTTTTGAGAACTTATCTTGAATAGTCTTAATAGCATTAAGTATTAAATTAGTTTGTTTTTAATATTTTATCTCTATTAAGGATTAAGTTGTTGGATTTCCATTTTGATCATAATAATTGTTTTATAATTTATTTTGTTCAAGTTTAATAATAATAATAATTTGTGTGTGTTGTCATTTATTATGCAACACGATAGAAAAAAGTAAAAGAATAAATTTAAATAATAAAATGAATCGTATAAATTCTTAGTTTTGAAAATTTATATAAAATCCATCCAGCAATCCATTATCTTTATAATGATTTGAAGAAGGTGGGATGAGCAAAAAAACCTACTCTACACTAAAAGTTATTTTTGGTTTCTGAAAATTGGAGGATTATATATATATATATATATATATATATATATATATATATATATATATATATATATATATATATATATATATATATATATATATATATATATATATTATTTTTATTCTAAACTTGTTTATTTATTTTAAACTATCAAGAAAACATACTTAACTTTCAAAATAATTTTACTTAACTTTTGATGTGAATAATATTATAAAATTCAAAATTTTAAAAGTATATTTATATTTGCATCTTGTGAGAAATATAGAAAGATGGAAATAAGTGAGTGAGCTATTTTGTATGAAAAGATGAAAATCATGGTGGGAGTGAGCTTTTCAGAATTGAAAAAGCCAAATTTTGAAAACTTTTGTTTATTTATTTTTTGAAAATTTCGGTGATAAGTGAGTGAAAAATAAAAAAGCAAATGGGTGAATCTTTGAATAGTACTTTCAACATTCGATAAAAAGCTAAACAAGGCCTTTGACTTTGACTCATATGAGATGTTACCTTGTTATTATTTCTAATAAGAACAATGCATTTTCATCCCTTTATGCTTTCATTTTTTTTTGACATTCACCCCTTATATTTTAAATGTTAAAATGAACCTCTTATATAGTGAAAACATAGAGTACAAATTATTTTAAGACAATTTAGGCGTGTTGTTGAAACGTCTTAATGTTAATGGAATAAAATTCATTTGTTACATTATATTTATGCAACACATGGGAAGAAGAAAACAATATTTACTTTAGTATTTAAAATGCAATTTAGTCATTTTGCTTTAATAGAAAATTTTGAATTATAATATTTTCAAAGGAAACTCTCACATGAATAATGTTTTAAAAAACTGCAGAAATGTATCCTAAATTAAGATTTTTATTATTATCACCAAATTTTAATTTGAAAATATTTAAAAAAAAATAGAGATTTGATAAAATTAAAATTTTATTTATAATAATTAAAAAATCACTTATAATCTTTGTTGAAAATTATGGAAATATTGTTTTTACAAAAATAAATACTTAAAATAATTTTACAAAAAATAGTTTGACTTATACTTTGATTTATTTAGATTTAAATTTTATGTTCAAATTATTAAGTTAATTTTTTTTAATCCAAAATAGAATTAATAAGTTTAAAGATTAATGATAATTATTTTAAATTTTAGAATGAAATCAAGTATTTGAGTCAAACATTTTAATAAAATTATTTTAAGTATTTATTTAATTTAAAATTATATTTAAAGAATTTTTGTAAAAGATATAAGTTATTTTTAAGTATTATGACTAACCTGAATTTTTATCAAATATCTATTTTAAAGTATATATATATATATTTATATTATTTAAAAAAAATAGATTATTTCAAAAGTATATTTTTAGATTAAAAGAATTATATAATAAGTCAAAAAAAAATTTTAATCTATAATATATTTCAAAAGTTTTTATTTAAATATTATTTTTTTTAACTTGTATTGTATGGGGAGAAAGGATGTAGTCAAATAGTGAAATCTTATTTTTAATGAGTATAAAGATATGTTGAGTTTGAAAGTTTGAAAAAATAAGTTTTATTTATCCAATTTTCACTTAGTTTCTTAATTCATTAAATTTAAATCAAACCTGGAAAATTTTTATCCTTTATCATATATAATTACTTAACATTTAATAAATAAAATAAATTATATTGTAACAAATTCCAGATCCTATTCTCAAATTAATTTAGAAGCCCATTAATTTTATTTGAATTAAGAAATTTAACTATTATTTGAACATGAAATCACATTGTGGTGATTATTTGCAAATCCTAAATAAACATTAGTAATTTTTAAATCTAAATGAAAAACACTGAATTTTATCAAATATCTATTTAAAAAACAAATTCAAAAATTATGTGATAATAAGTAAAGAATTATTAATTTATAATATATTTAAAAGGTTTTTTTTTATTTAAACATTTTTTTTCATATTCCAATTTTTAATAAATATAAAATATAAGATTTGAAGGTTGTAAAATAAGTTGTATTTATACATTTTTCATTTTATCTGGTTTCTATTAAAAAAATGAATAAATTGCCGCTAAAATACCTAAAGAAAAATATTTCATCTTTCTATATGTTCTTATAATCATGCTAATTAAATTTCTTCCCCATTTACATTTAATGGCGTCTCAAACAACACATTAAGCAATTTTTAAGCGAAACTTATATTTTATCATTTTCATCAGTGCAGAGGTTAATATTTTAAATATTCTTAAATGTGAAGGGTAAATGTCAAAAAAAAGTGAAAGTGCATGGAATTGAAAATGCATTGTTCTTTTTAATAACATGTTTTGTCTTCAAAAGCTAGAAGAGTAATTGTGATAATAGTTGATGTGGTAGTTTTTTTTTTTTTTGACATAGTTGATGTAACCAGTTGAATCATGAAAACATGGAATTTAATTAAAAATGGAATTTAATTTACTATATATATATATATATATATATATATATATATATATAATTCCTGTAAAGAATATGAAAGTATCTTTAAAATAAAAATAAAAGTGTATAAAGTTGTAGAAATTATGCACCACAACACAAACACTAGTTAGGTAAATATGTATACTTTGCAATAAGATCAACTGAGGAGATCTCATAAGAAGCTTGTCCAATGAAATAAATCGAGCGACAAAGAAGAAGAAAGAATTCGAGGTCTTGTGTAATACAATGGGTTAAACATGCCAGGAGTGCCCAAAGTTTAAAAACATACATTAGATGAGGCATTGACGAATGGTTTGCACAACGCTACAGTCACTCTAACGAGCCGAATGTGTTTCTTTATCATGAATAAGGGGAGAAAGGGGGAGAAACAAGTCCATCTGATTTTACATTTCTTTGCTTGTGTGATTGCAAGTGCCTCTATTTATATGTTTTGGCCGTAGAAGTTCCACGAATGCTGTGGCTACTCAAGTTCTTGCCAGTCGAGGCCAAATCATTAAACCTATGTAGAATTTTGAACACAAATATTACTTGATTAGACAAAGAAGCAATGAACACGTAACTTATAAATTTTTGAACCCAAGAAATATAGTAGAATGCGATTAATTTCATTCACCATCTCCAAACAATTCCCTACATTAGAGTGATGATTGAAGACACGATGAACTTAGTGATAGAGCTAACTTTGGGCTTCCCTTGTAGAAATATGTTTATTCTATTAACTAAATAATAAACACCATATTCTGGAAATTTATTACTTATTTGTGCAGGCGATTGACATATCTTACATAGGAATTATAACGCCAAAATACCTAGAATTTTTATAATAATTTTATTATATATTTAAAGGGTATGAATCGAGCTAACTTAGGTTTTTAGGAAAACTAATAAATTATAAGTGAATATGTGAGCATATGATTAAATGACCCATATGCTAAATGAATTGATTGAACTCGAAGTACAATCCAGGAGTGTAAGCTTGACAAATTTGGAATTTTGTAAAATGAAGACCCTAGAGGTCAGCATGAAAATGAGTGATATATCTATGAGAACAATTAGATGATAAGTGAGGGTGCAAATTGAAGCTGAGTAAGTTTCAGTGAGAAAAAAATGGAAAATGGATTTTTAAAAGCCAAACAGGTATATGGGATTTAGGGAATTGTGCCAAAAAAGTGGTCTAAGGGAACTAATTCTTGAGGCAAATCGTTTTTGGGAGAAGGAGAAGGAGAAAAGGAAGAGAGCTAGAATGAAGGGATCAGCTTTGGGTGGGATTGTTTCTCATTTCTTCTTCTAAGTCCAAGCAACCTACAGAGAAGATTTGAAGAGATTAGAGGTGTGTCAGCTCTTTCCTCTTTGTGATTTTTTTGATTTGGGAAAAGCTAACCAAAGGTAAAGGGTTTTTTATTGATTCTAACCCATTATTGGAGTGGTTTGGTAGGATTCCATGGTGGGTTATATGAATACATGAATTTGGATAAGTTGTTTATTTGAGTTTTTATGGGTGAGAAATGGCAAAATCTGCCATTTAAGGCGGAACCCGCACATTGATGCGGTACCAAAGTTGGGGTACCGGTGCCCCTTCACCGATGGGGTGGTGCCGATTGCCGAACAAGGGGTACGGTACGGACTCAACTTGACCCTATTTTGTACCTTGCCTTGTTAAGTCTCGTGATGCATTACACCAATTTTTTAGGGACCCTAATAAAGGTTTAATGGGGGGTTCTATAAGGGTATCTGAGAGAAAGCGTATCGTACCTCGCGCGTCTTGGCGGCGTTCGTTGAGTCGATTAATTGTTCAACCGCTAAGAGTGGAGAATTTGTATTTGACAAGGTGCGGTGAGTGACAACTTGACCTAGGTAGTATCGAAAGAGATAAGGGATCGATAGTGATTACGTTCTTTGTGACTCAATTCCCATTTCAAGTTCTATTTGTGAAATATATATAAATATATATTTATTTGAATTATTGGTATTCGAAATGTTTGTCAAATATCTGCATGTGTGCTTGTATTTGAACTATAAGTGAATTTACTGCTTGTGAGTAAATTGATTGGAAATGTATTATTGAAAAACCAACATGGCCAGGATTCGCAGTGAATTCGTCATGAAGGTAAATATTTGTTGATGTGAAATGTGCTGACCTCTTGCTTGAATAGCAAAGCAGTAGATTCTGGCTGAATCCATTGTGAATGTGTTTACCATAGTCCAATGTGAGATTGTAATATTAGTGAATGTGAAATCCTTCTTCTTGAATGACAAACGGGGCCCGAGATTGTGGCCCCAAATTTATTAGTGAATCTTGACTCTATAGTCTATGTAAATCTCAAACCCGAAGCGAAAATGATATTCAAAGTGTATTTGTATAAGTATCTTTTTCATTACACATAGACATTGTATAAATGCATTATTTTGGTAATGCGGATTATGTGAAGCGAATGAGATAGAAGCGCATAGAACCACTACGTGCAAATGCTTAGCGTATTGTTTTATCAATGCGCGGTGCGAAGGTGATAGGCGTGATTGAAAGTAGACCCAAAGGTCGAGGCTGAAGTCATTCAAAGTTCACGGGTATGCTTTCGAGATCATATCCTTACCATCTTTGAGCATGACATTGTTTGTAAACAAAGGAGTTCAACTTGAAATTATTTTGTACCTATATCAGATATCCAGTTTTGGATATTATGTTGTAAACAACATAAAATACCATTTTTGGTTAAATGCATATTTTGTAAAGGAATTGCATTGAATTTGTAAATGTTTATGGGCTTGCCCGAGGTGAAATCGCTTCCATGAAGATTTGAGAAGAGCAACATATTAATGAAATGGATTTAATTAATGAAACGGTCGAGGGCGTCCGGGTTTGGATTGGATGCCAATAGAATTTGGTCGGAACTCGGGGTCGCTACACTTTAGTGGTATCAAAGCATCCTGGATCCGATTCGGACCAGCTTGAGATGGTCGGATCAAGAAAAGAGGGTGCTCTGAGGAATCTTCCTAACATATTCGATTATCACTTTTTATGTCCGATTGGCGGATATATGCACGGTTCTAAAAGCAACGGAATTATGCACTATTCGTTCCCTTTGAAGGCGCCCTTCTCACTATGGTGATCTCTCTTAATTTCAAGAAGCAACTCATCTCGCTCTAATTTCATTTCCCATTACATAAAGATCATTAAAAGCATAGCTTAACCATCATTTTTACAAGCATCACTATTTCATCATGGGAATGGACAAGGGAAGATCCCCTACAATGATATAACCAAGTCTATACAATTTAGTTGTCCCTTTTGAACCTAGATCTTGGGATCTCCAGTCGACTAGGTTAGGTATCCACCGTATCAACTTATTTCTTCATGGGCTTTAGTCTCATTCCCTTCGATGACGTTTCAACTAACTCTCTATTCAACTCTTTGGTTAGCGGATCCGCAATGTTATCTTTGGACTTTACTTAGTTTAAAGAGATAACCCCAGTTGATGGTAGTTGTTTGATGGTATTGTGTCTACGACGAATATTTCTAAACTTACTATTATACATATTGCTTTGTGCTCTACCAATAGAAGATTGACTACTCCTTGATGTATGCAAATTGGAGAGCCTAAGCTTTGACCATCTGAATATCCTCTAAGTAGTGTTAACCGATACGCCTCTTCCTCACATTTGTATAATGCTATAAACTCATATTCCATTGTGGATCTAGCAGATAACTGTTTGTTTGAGGATTTCCATGAGGCCTCCTCCCCACAGTGTAAACACGTAACACCACTATAGGTTTTTGAATCTTTAACATTTGATGTCCCGATTAGCATCATTGTAACCTTCAAGTACATGAGGATAACACCATAGTGTGCCCGTAATCATGAGTAAATCATAAATTTTAGCACTCTTATTATTCTTTTCCCAATGCTTGGCTCCAGATTGCTCTATAACTACTCAATTAACTAAGCGCATAGAGGTATGTCAAGTCTTGTTATTCGTTCGGTATATTAGGTACACTTATTACTCTAGAGTATTCTATTTAAGAAACATTATCTCCTTTATTCTTGAATAAATGTAGAGTTACATCTACTGGTGTTTTAGCAATTTCATAATTGTCTTTATCAAACTTTCCAAGAATATTGTCAATATAATGTGATTGACTTAACATGAGTCAATCTGATGTTCATATGATTTTAATTCCCAATATAACATCAGCAAACTCATGTCTTTCATATCAAACCTTGAGTTCAACATATTCTTGGTAGATTGAATCCATCTTATCACCATTCTTGAAAGCCAAACAAAGCATGTCGTCTATGTATAGACATACAATGACATATCCATGTTAACTTATCAACCCGATATAGACACACTTGTCACATTCATTGATTTTAAATCCACGTGACATCATAATGTTGTCAAATTTCTCATACTATTGTTTCGGTGCTTGTTTTAAGCCATATAAGAATTTCACTAATTTATAGACTTTCTTTTTCTTGTCCCGCCAGTAGAAAAACCACCGGATTGCTCGCGTGTAGATTTCGTCATCTAAATCTCCATTAAGAAGGTTGTTTTCATCTATTTGATGTACTTGAGTTTCACCAGCTCTGACAATTACAAACATCATCCTTGCCGGAATTACTTCTCGTCACGGGGATAATGTATGTGTGTTGAAATAATTTAGGCCCTCAGTTTGTTTGTAGCCTTTGATCACAAGTCTAGCTTTGTACTTGACAATTATTCAATCTACTTTCCTTTTCCTCTTGAAGATCCACTTGGAACTCGAAGGTTTACAACGCACGGTGGAAGATCCACCTGGGTTTCCAAGTATGATTATGTAATGTAAATCAATTTCTCTTAATAGTCTCTTTGATATGAGGCCATGCGTAGAGTTTCACGCCTCTTTATAAGTTAGAGTTCTCCTTCGAGCATATAAAGTTAAAAATCTAGACCAAAGATTTTCTACCCTTGTTGTTTACACTACATATGGTTCAACCTCCACTATCTTTATTTTGATCTTGACTATTTTCATCAATAGCCTCCGACATTCGTTTGATGAATTGGCTCCTCCTTAGTTATATGGAAATACCATCTTCAAAAGAATGATGCATTCCTCGATTCCATTATCGTGTTCTTATGAATATCTATGATATTTGATTCATGAATAAGAAATGGAAATATAAGCATTGTTACTGTGTGTGCATACCCGATAGAAAATGCAATCGGCAGTCTTAGGCCTATCTTACGTCTTTTTAGGTGGAGGAGCGTCACTTTAGCAAGACATCCCCGCGCCGTGATTTATAGGATGGTTTCTCCTTTCCATAACTCATATGTGATGTTTTTGCTCTCTTTTGGGACCTTATTCAAGGTAATTAGCGATTAAAGCGGCTTCTCCTACATGTTTTGTGGTAGACCATAACTGATTAGCATTGCATTCATCATATTTCCTTTTAAGTGCAATTATTTATTTCGACTACTCCAGTTGGATTGAGGTGAATAAGTGTTGTGATTTCATGTATGATCCATCTTGAGCATAAAGTCAGCAAATGGCCATTATACTCACCACCTTGATCGCTACAGCACTTTAATTTTTCTTGTTAAATTGATTCTTAACCGGTTTATAAAGAACAAGAATTTCTCTATCCTGCCCATTCTTACTTTTAGTAGGTACTACTTGATGGCTGTGCTATCGTCGACAAAGAGTAATAAAAAATTTATTACCATCTCTCTTGTTTGTACAAATTTCAAATCATATATCACTATGTGTTAAGTGAAAGAGGTTCAATGTATGCTGATGATTTGAAAGGATGACCGATTATTTTGCCTCAACATAAGTCTCACACTTATCTTGAAGTCAATTTGGAATCGATATATGATCTAAGTTAGTGAAATCTTCTGCTTGATATCATAATTAACATGTCTAATCCATTTCATAGATTAAACAACTCAGAAGCATGTAAGTAGAAGAACTCTCTTTATTCATAGTGACTTGATAGATCATTTACCGGGATTTCCACATTCCATTACTCATATACCCTTTCCCAAGGTACATTCCACTCTTGGACAAAACAAACTTATTTGACTCAAACACCATCCGAAATCCATGACTGTTCAATAATGAATCAGAAACTTAGTTCTTGCGGATTTTAGGTACATATAAGACATTTTTCAAGGTCACTTCTTACGTAAGTCATCTTAGAGTGCTTTTTCCTTGACCCTTGATTTGGAGGTGGTCGAGGTTCACAGCGAAACGCTTTCCCTAGTCTCGAATTGGATCAAGGTGGAGAGCATCTTCTTATCAGCATACATGGCCTAGCAACTGGTGATGATTCACCATTCATGGGATTTGATCGCGGGTTCACCTCGGAGATCACGATTGTGAGAATTGATTTTAGATACATTCTTGAGATGTCGGCGACGTCACATTACTCATGGAAGCATTTACGATGCCGGAAATTTGCGGTCGTGATTTTTACCTTGCTTCCACAGTGAAGCATTTCCTAAAACTTTTGTTTCTTTAAGATCCCCCCCTTAGGTCCTATCTTAGTGTTTTTCCCTTTATTGTTGGTTTTCTTGAACTTGGAATTTTGACCATGTTCCACAAAGTTAGCCTTGACCTCGCTCGAATTGTGTGCCACTTTCTTTAATGTGAAGTCTGACAATAAGATCTTCAATGCTTATTTCCTTTCATTTATGCTTGAGGTAATTCTTTGAATCTTTTTAAACAGGGATAATTTTCAATAATAAGCTGTGCTAGAAAATTTGCTCAACATGTTCTCTCATCATGTATCTCATGCAAGATCACTTGAAGTTCTTGAATTTGATTTGCCACAGTCTTGGAATCCACCATCTTGTAATCAAGGAATGGGCCCATATTAATTTCTTATTTAGCCTCTTTGAGTTTTACATTTCGATCAAAGAGATTCCCAAAATTGCTTTTGTTTCTTGTCGGTCCTTATCGGTGTACATAGAATCATCTAAATCCATTCATGGCGTAATTCTAGTAGAAGAAGTCGAGGAATGTTTTCAACATCTATAGCATTGATGACTTAGTGTACTTATCTTCTTTAGTAGTAGAGAACATTTTCTATCAAGAATCTTGTAAGATTCAAAGTGGTCAGGTAGAATAACATATTTTATTTGCCATCGTTTAAGATTAAGGTCATTGAACTCTCATGTTCTCTCTTGGAGGGACATAAAATGGAGTAGAGCAATGGGTATGGTGGCACTGGCCATTGTGGGGTTTCTCTTAAATGATTTAGTCTAAATGGCATTGTTGGATTTGGTGCCAAATTCCTGAGTGGCGATACAAAAAAATGTCAAGTTTTCCTTTGAAAAAAAATGAAAGTACTTTTACATGTATTCCAAGAAAGGAAACTGAGGTGGTTTATGGAGGCAGACCAGGATATTATCAGAATATTCAATTCGAGAAAGATTGGAGGGTCCCCGAATGGATAAAAAGCAGATCAACCCCTTAGACATAACTTCTCTATATTGTAATTTCCAATTTCTTAAGACCCGAAAGAACAAATCTACATTAGTGTAAATTTAGCTTATTGAAACTATCTCCTTATTATATATTATAAGTAAGGAAAGCATCATGGCAGTGTAGCGTAGTGAAATATTCTCTTGAAGGGTTCAAAACACTTGCCCCTGCGTTTACATGAAATATTTTCAAAACAAAAACTAACTCAACTAAGTTAGTTTAGTAGCCTTAAATTTTCTTTTATATATATATATATATATATATATATGTTATTATTTATTTATTTCTAAATACTAATTTCTTAGGAAACATTTTTTTGTTTCCTTTTTTTTTTTAAACAGAGAATTTCCCAAAAAAAAAACTTTTTCGGTATGAATGTTTCCTCCTTTTTATTTTTTGGAATTAAACTAACAAAACCAAAATTTCCTCATGGATAAATAAAACAATTTTAAGTTGTCCTTTTTTTAAGGTAACTAAGCTTTTCTTTAAGTTTTTTTCCCTTACGGATATAATAGAAAAGACGAGCTTGATTTAGTTTTTTTTCTCTTTTGTTTTCCAGTAAATAAACCAAAAGGATAAACCATAAAATAAATAAAAATTTCCATAATTCTTAAAGAAGAATATGTTTTAAACTTGTAAGCAATTTTGCACCTGACACAACCTGGATTTATTAAACATGTATATACCATTAGATCCAAATACAGTGAGATCTGACAAAGCTCTTCCAATGAAAGAATTAGAAACATGAGAGGAAGAGAGGAGTTGAGTCTTGTGTAGCCTTCATAATCTCATAAACTATATTACCCTTCTCCCGATTTTTAGGGAATTAAGGTGTATGTTTAAAACAAGCGAAGCCGAAGGTGTGTTTGTTCACATCATGTAGAAGAGGAAGGAGGAAACAAGACCATATGTTTTTCTGTTCTTTGCTTGTGTGTTTAAGCGAGACTAACACCATATTATAGAGAAATTTCGATAGTAAAAATTCAGGTCTTTTAAATAACGCTGTAGATTAAGTGCAGCTACAAATCAATGATCCTGACATGAAATTTTGAACTGATAAAATGTGATTAAATTGTATTCAAACTTAACATAATTTATTATCTATTCTTATTTGTTATTTCGACAAAAATATACTATGATATTAAAACAAAGGGATAACAGTTTAAAAAGGATAAATGGAAAAAAAAATTACAAATTTAACTATATTTGTTAAAACCCAAAAATGAAAGATAAAAACATATGATTTGGACAAGTTTACCCCTCGAACCAC